>SJYQ01001067.1:1099650-1134464 GCA_006410935.1 Redunca redunca | reverse complement strand
TAGATTCTTGTTTGTGGAATTTAGTTTTTAAAGGTGTACGTATTTTTAAAAGGCTCTTAATAGACATTTCTATTGACTTTCTGGAAAGCTCATTAGTCCTTATATTTCATCACTGATATATGAGGATACTTATCTTACCATGTTATTTATAATTTTATTTAAAACACAGTTGATTATTAGAGTACTTTCTAATCACACATTTTAAAGCATTTTTTATGTTTTATTATTCTTACATTAAAATTTTACTATTAAATACTGAGCATAAATATATACTGGCTTCATGTTCAGAGTTTTGAATGTAAAGATAAATGGAAGATAGCTTAAAGGATGTGATGTATTAAACATTGTATAATATATTAAGCAATTACAGAATTTGGGTGTTGGTAAAATTCTAAGTGTATCACATTTATTGGTACCAGTAAACTCTGCAGGGACAGGAAGATAAATATGAAACTTTTGGCTGTAATTTAGGGGGAAAACCTTCAGGACTGAACTGAGAGGTACTTGTCTTCACAAATTCTTTGAGGTTTTCTGTTGTTAATTTTTTTCGCATTAAATTATTTGATCTATATGTAGTTTGTTTTTTGTAATAATGGGGATGTTTATTTTCAGTAATTACTTGTGACATGTCTTTCCTGTCATTGCTGATTTATAATATTAAAATTGCCAGTCCAGGTTCAACGCAGGATACAGGATGCTTGGGGCTGGTGCACTGGGATGACCCAGAGGGATGGTATGGGGAGGGAGTGGGGTTCAGGATAGGGAACACATGTATACCTGTGGCGGATTGATGTTGATGTACGGTAAAACCAATACTATATTGTAAAGTAATTAGCCTCCAATTAAAATAAATAAATTTAAATTAAAAAAAAATTGTTGTTTTTGTTGCTCAGTTGTGTCTGTCCAACTGTTTGTACCTCCATGGACTGTAGCAAGCCAGGTTCCTCTGTCCACGGGAATTTTCCAGGCAAGTATACTGGAAGATGTTGCCATTTACTTCTCCAGGGGAACTTCCTGACCCAGGGATTGAACCCACATTTCTGATGTCTCTTGCATTGTCAGGCAAATTCTTCACCACTGATATACCAGGGAAGCCCAGTGTTAAAATTAACATATAGAAAATCTTTATATCTACCAGGGTCTTTATATGGTCTATTTAGTTGATTCTTTTGGTTCCTTTCCAAAAAATGTTATGATTTTCAATTGTATTCAAGTTATTGTAATTATTTAACTTTATATTAACTGACAAATTACTTGACAAGTTGCAAACTGCTCTCCTCTGGAAAATGAGTACATTATAGTTCTAACCTTGGCTTTGCTACTTTTAGCGTGTCTCCTTGTATCACTCTGCCTTATTCTATAAAACGAGAGGCTTGGAGTAGACTTGCTCTTCTTCTGTATCTAAATTTCATGATTTTTTTTCATGATAAATGAATGTAAAGTACTGTTATCATTGAATCTTGCCATATTTCTAAATAGAATCAGGCTGTGGAATGTGCCAGAATATTCATCTTAAAACTATATTTGGCATTACTAGAACCATTATTCTTTATCTTTTTTCTTTCATGCTTATTGGAAGTACTTTCAAATGAGTTTTCTTATAGATCTGTCACCCTGATTCTATGAGTTGGTATGAGTGGGGAGTGGAAATATGGGATATAAAATAGTATAGTGGCAAGAACACCAGTGCTATATTTAGAAGATCTGGACTTTATCATGACTCTGACCTTAACTAGATATCTGATCTAAACAGAACCTCACTTTCTCCGCCTTTTGAGGATTAAGTACCTGTAGTAGAAAAATAGATATCACAACAAAACTCTACAAAAGAAATTAATACACCCCCCCACCACCAATATACCTGAAGTTAATGGTTCTCAAAATCTTTTTCCTTTAAGTAAAAACACTTTAAAAATATAGTTATTATTAAAAGTCTTTTAAATATAATACATGCTTCCTTCTTTGGAAGATTAATTCTTCTTTCAAGTTATGGTAACACAGTCTTTATTTAAAAAATATTCTTTCAGTGTAGAAAAATATAAAAAAGGATATAAAAGAACCTAGAAGGCAACCATATATAAGTTATTATAAATAAAGTTTTGGTTTATTTCTTTATATCTCTAATAGGGATCCTATTTTATTTCATTTTTATATTATGCTTAAGTCTTTGAATTTATACTTTGGATATTTTCTTGCATCAAATATTCCTTAAGGCAGTTTTACTGGCTGTACATTATTCTATGTAATACATCATAATTTTTTCCCTCTAACTTTTAAAATGAGGATAAAGGAGTATAAAAAATCTTCATAACTGTCTTCATTATTTGCCACTGTGTAGTCTGTCTCTATTGTAGTTTTCTCTTTTTCTTTAGAGTAATTGATATTATAATTTATTTCATTGTAATAACATCTGAAATACCTTAATCATTCCTATCACCCTGCAATACATTAGTGAATTGTCTTAGAGGGTAACACACTGTCCTGAATTTCTACCTCGTTGACTATTCCTTCTCAATCATCTCTTCAGATTTCCTTTCTTCATGTCACCTTTTAATATTGAGGAAGCTCAGGAAATGGGATTGGATTTATCTGTTCTTTATCTATGCATATGTGCACGCTTAGTCACTTCAGTTGTGTCCAACCCTTTGTGACCCTATTGACTGTAACCCACCAGACTCCTCTGTCCATGGGATTCTCCAGGCAAGAATACTGGAGTGGATTGCCATTTCCTACTCCAAGGGATCTTCCCAACCTGGCGATCAAACCCAAATCTCTTGCGTCTCCTGCATTGGCAGCCAAGTTCTTTACCACTATTGCTACCTAGCAAGCCCATTTTTATCTATGCTCACTACTTTAGTGATCTTATCTGATCTTATCTCATTGCTTTATATGCCATCTCATAATTTTACAACTTGCAAATTTTATATATCCATCTCACACTTTTATCTTAAATTTTGGACATTTACAATCGAGGCTTACTTGGATATGTTCTTTCAGATTCTTAGACAGCTCAGACTTAATGTTTTCAAAACTGAACTTCAAATCTTCCACTAAAGACTTCTCAACTTGTAGTCTTCTCTGCCTCAGTTTTAGCAGCTCTGGCATTTCAGTTGCTTAAGCCAAAAATCTGTCATTCTTAACTTTTCTCCTTCTCTTCCATTTTATACTAGCAGATACCATTTTTCTTTCTTTAAATATATTCAGAATTCAACCATTTCTCACCAATTCATTGGCCTCCCTGTTTCTACCCCTGCTCACCTGTAATCTGTTCTCAATAGTTCAGCCAGAGTGATTCTTTAAAACTTATGTCAGATCATGGCTTTCCTCTGCTTAAGCCACTTCATTGGTTATCACTCACTCAGCTGGAAGCAAGATTATTTTCTCTCTTCATATAACTTTATAATATTAATAAAAATTTGCACATTGATATATATATATATATGCTAATTTTTTATGGGGCTTCCCTGGTGGCTCAGAAGTTAAAGCATCTGCCTGGAATGCAGGAGACCCAGGTTCGATCCCTGGGTCGGGAAGATCCCCACAATCGGTAGAATATTTCACAATCACTTTAATAGCCTGAATAATGTCTGAAAAAAATTCAGGTTCTCCAGGAATCTTAGAATGTCACCTTTTTTGGAAATAAGATCCTTGTAGATATAATTATTTAAGATGAGATCATATTGCCTTAGGGTGGACCCTAAAGGCCATGAATGATGTCCTTCATAAAGAAAGAGTAGATAGAGAGAGAAACAAAGGAAGAAGAAAACCAAGTGAAAATGGAGGCAGAGACTGGAGTTATGCTGCCAAAGAAAAGGAATGCATTAGGCAGAGAAGGACTGTAGAACATTTGAAAGGATCATGGCCCTGCTGACAACCTGATTTTGAACTTCTGGCTTCCAGAACTGTAAGAGAATACTTCTCTGTTGGTTTCAAGCCACCAAGTGTGTGGTAATTTGTTATGGCAACGCTAGGAAATGAATACAACCACTAAGAACCATTCTTAAAATGTTCCCTAGTCATGAAAGCATGGAAAGAGTGAAGCATGACTTGTCCCAAATCACAAAGTAGCTCAGTCGGGATTCTGTTGGTGATATTAAGAAGTCTCTATCAGTAATTCAAGGTTCTATCTCAAATGCACTTCTCCATCTTTCTAACTTTAATATCAAGATTAACAATATTTTAGGGTACTGTGGGAATACATATTTCAGGAAGTCATCTCTGTTAGAAAAGAGTTAAGAAAAATTAAGACTATATACACATTTACCAGCTTATATAAGCAGGCTACTGGAGTGATTGTTTTATTTCATAGTTTGAAGTTCTCATTTCTCATGACAAAGAGAGTTGGAAAAGAGTTGGAAGCTATGTCATGATATGTGCATGCAACCCTTCAGCTACACAGAGTAAAACTTTCTAGTATGGATTACTCATTGTAGTCCACACAGTGACCTTGTTGATAGAATTTATATCAATATAACATTTTAGAATTGATACCCATATGACAAAAACCATGTGAGAAAGTGTTACTGCTCAATAGGCTTTTTTTCCAAACAAAAAATGAATATCCTTAAGAGTAGAGGCCAATATAAACCTACTGAGAACCTGATGTCTTTAATCTAGAGCCATATTTAACAATTAGAGTGACCATGAAAGGGCCTGTACAATGTTCAGCCTTGCTGTTGGCCTCTTGGGTTTTATAATGTTCCTTCCTGAAATGCATCTCTATTGTTATATCTGCTGTACCTAGTACCATTAAAATTTAATTTTGTTTACCAAGAATCAAACACAAAATCCATTAATCTGTTATTCTGGATACACTTTGGTGTAGTATATTTTATCCTCAGTTACTAGCAATTCACTGAAGATTTTCTACAGTCCCAAATATAAGGAAATCCTTTGGTCCTCTTAATTTACATAGTACTTTATCCAAATGTCTTTCATTATAGTCTCTTTGTTTTCAGACTCTTTATGTGCATTTTGTTTTTGTTATTGTTGTTCTTACTAAGGGCACTTTATATTCAAAGTTAAGATCGATTTGTGACTTAGTAAATAATCTACCAATGTGTTTTTCATAAGTCAAGTACGGAATCAATATTTGATCATGAATAAGCTTTGATCTAGTCTGGATACCCTTTTCTGCTTTCACTTTTATTTTTACTGTGGTTCTTTGAAGATCTTCCAGTTTATCTGTGCTATTCACATGCCCACCAAGTGGAATGAAATGGGCATGACCATATATAGATGATCTTGTCTTATTACTTGGCATAAAATGTTTGGTAGAGCATGTTGATGACTATTGTGTGCCTCAATAAATATTTGTTGAATGAGCATTTATAACCGGTCTGCATTTCGAAGGTGAAGAATAATTTGCTGTTACCAGTGATGTATAGACTTTATTTTGACTAGTGCCTGAAATTATCTGGACGCTGTACTTTTTTCTTTGAACTGTCTTGCTGCCTTGATATTCTTCTCCTTCCCATCTGTTTTCTACAATGATAGCAGATAAATCTTTTTGAAACACTACTTTGATGCTGTTACTTGCCTGCTCAGTGTCCTTCAATAACTTCCAACTAATGGCAGCTCAAAGTCATAACTCCTTGCTCTGGCACTAGAGGCTGTCTGCAGTCTGATCACAGCACAAAAATCTAGTCTCAGCTTCAAATGCTGTATTGAAAATTAGTGTGTAGTGTTTAGCACACAGACTTTAGGGTGAAAAATATAAGCATTTTTGTCTTAAACTTGTTATTGCCTAAAGATATGTCCTTGTATACTTCATTTGCCATTTGAGCCTTAGTTTCTTCATCTGAAAAACAGGAATAATGACTACACCTACTTTCATTCCATTCTTCCATAAGTATTCATTTATTAAAGTTCCAGTGCTAGGCACTTCTCCAAATGTTGGGATAAATGTGTAAACAAATTAGACTAAAATTATTGTGGAGCTTACATGCTAATGAGGAGGATAGTCAAGGAATAGAATAAATGAATACATAGCTTAAATTAAACATAAGAAACCTTATTTCAGAAGGTATTTCAGCTTTGAAAAAATGCTGGTAAGGAATTTTAAGAATTGAGAAGAGGTGACAATGAAGAGAAAGGATTGAAATCAGTTGTGGAAGTACTGAGGTATTTTTCCTGTCTTACTCTTCAGAAATCATGGAGCAACCAGAAGATTTCAGATTTTGGAGATAAAACTGATTCAAGCTTCCAATTACTTGTTTGGCCAGAAGGTCCTAGGAAACTGGAGTTATGTGTCAGGAAAAGAAGTTGGTTTTGACAGTTTAATCTTCTGGGGACTTTGTAACATAAAATAGTCTAGATGAAGAAAAAGTGAATTTTTTCTTATGTGGTGAGAAACTTTCAGAATTCTTGACTAGTATGTTAATATGGGTATCACTATTAGAAAGAATAGAAATATTTTATAACATTCTCTGCTTGGCATATGACCATCTTTGTTTTCTCTGTGTTTGAGTATAAATACACAAATTAGGTAGAATGAAAAACACATGATGAATCTGGGCAAAGTCTTTATTCTGAATCTTAATTCAAGGCTATATACATCTTCATGTCATTACTGATTTCCCTCTAATAACCCCATCATGGCTTTTCTTGGTGATAGACTAAAACCAAAATTCTTATTGTGCCTTCAAGTATGTGGATCATCGGTTCTTAACCTGGAGGGCTTGAAAACAAACACTTCTTTGTATACCACTACTCCCAGCCTCTGCTGGTGAGGCTTCTAGTGGGGCATAGACACGGGTGCTTTGTACAGTTCCTCAAATGACTTAATGTGCAGTCTGACCTGAGAATAGCTCATTAAACTGATCTAGGTTCTGCCTCTCTTCAACCTCATCTCCTACTATTCTCTCCATAATTTACCTTTCTCTGGACAGAGGCCTTTTTTTTCCATCTCCCCAAACTGCAAGTTACACTCATTTCAGGGTCTTTGTATTTTCTGCTTTACTGAAAATGCTTTCCCACAGATGTGTTCATTTAACATTTAAACAAATATTTATTGATTTCTCTTCCTCCTGTGGATAAAACTGAAAAAGAATCCCTCTTAGCTTGTCTGCCTCTCTCATTATTAAATGATTCAATTTAAATATCAGATCCTGATACACCTTCCCTAGCCAGTTCTGAACTATTCTGTATTTCTCACCCTTTTAAATATATAGCCCTTATCTTATGAGTTCCAGATTTGTCTTACCTATTCATGTACTATTGTGTCTCTCACTTTTAGAACATATGTTCTAGTAAGATGAAACTTTTGTATGTTTCATTCACATTTCATTTTCAGTGCTTAGAATAATATTGGTTATTCTATAATATTAGAACATACTACCAGAACACAGTAATTTATTAGTTAATCAACAATTATATAATACAATGAAATGTGAGCTCTAGAGTTCCTAAGCTGAATCTTACTGTTCAATTCAGTTCAGTCGCTCTGTCATGTCTGACTCTTTGCAACCCCATGGACTGCAGCATGCCAGGCTTCCATGTCCATCACCAAGTCCTGGAGCTTGCTCAAACCCGTGTTCATCGACTGGGTGATGCCATCCAACTATCTCATCCTCTGTCGTCTCCTTCTCCGGCCTTCAATCTTTCCCATCCTCAGGGTCTTTTCCAATGAGTCAGTTCTACACATCTTACTGACCATGAAGCTATTTAAGCATAAGCTTTAGGGTCCATATGATCAGGAACCATTTTTAATTTTATATTCTTTATAAAAGGTTCCTCCAAAATTAATTTGTTTCAAGCCTTGTAAACCTTGATGTCACTTACATCTCAACTTAATTTTCTTCCAAACTAATCAGGTATTAATTTATTAGAGCAATATTTGTATTACCTTAATTACAAAAGTAAAATAATTCTCCTGTAAAGAACAGACTGTGTTTGTATCATATGAGGTGAGTGAATAAAGATTTGGAACCAAAAATAAATGTTTGAGGTAATAGCTTGCTTTGGAAAATAAGAATTCATTTTAGCTTTTATTTCAGAAACAAGTTTTTCTGTCAGTCTTCTATGCTGGGATATTTATAATAACTTAGTAAATATATTTAATTTCATGCTGTTAATTAATTAATTGCTGCAGAGCATTTGATTTTTGCATATTAGATAGTTTTGGTAAAAATAAATGACATGGAAATAGATGAATTTGCAGTCTTCAATGCCTGATTGAAAGTGATATGGTACTTATATGAATGTTAAAATTGTAGAAGGTACAATTTTTTTAAGTGTTTTTCAAGATCACATTCACACCTGTACCTATTGAAGTCTTTCCTGAATCCTCTAGAGTAATATAATATCTCTAACAGGAATTATTATAATTTTTAAAAAATATTACATTTTTTAAGCCTTAAATCCTATTATTTGTATAGAGATTTCTTTCTTGAGGATGATATTCATGCCTAAATCATTCCCTAGCAAAAGGGGTTTCATCGGTTTCCTAAAAGTGTTCTGTCAGTAATATCTATACTTCCCAGAGCATTGCAAATGGACTACTGAATTTCATGCAAAATAAATTTCTCTGAAGTAAGAAGACAGAGTATTACCAATAAACTCCATAAGCTATTTATTAATCACTGGCATTGCTGGTTCTGAGTGGGAGACTTTTCATCTTTTCCCTCCTTGACTTAGATGGTAGTGGAGGAAAGCAAGGCTGAAGAAGCTCCCTGTATTTTCATTATGGCTGAGACTCTATAGAGTTGTGCTTATATGATTATCTCTACTTGCAATGAGGTACCCTGGGTGTGAATTTTTCTTCTATGTAATTTTTGGCAAGTATATTAGTTTTATGAGTCTTAGCTTCCTCATCTATTATATAGACATAATAACAGTACAGTAATATACTACTTCATAGGGTACTTCATAGAGTTATTATCAAGATTAAATTATGTAATATCTGCAAAAAATTTGCATAGTCCTTAGAAGATTCTGAAATTATTATTATTTTAGTAGTAGTGGTATTATTTTTGTTATTTTAAATCCAGGTTACTTTAATGTAGCTATCTAGGGAAAACCCTTAAAATTAATTTATATTCACCTTTAATAAAATTACTCCAAATCAATGGTTTTGAACTTTAAATATGGATGATTTCATGAATCTTATCAGTAATTCAGCTAGCCACACTTATTTAAATAATTGCCAGGTTGCTGAGGGGCAGAGGATCAAAAATTAATGTAGTAATAAAGGCTTCCTTGCTTTTGAACAGATCAATATCTGTAAGTGAACTAGAGGCACTTACAACTAAATATCCAGGAATGAATTAAAAATAGATTCACTGTTATTGAATGGAGCTAGGGATCTAAGATTATGGTCTCTGCCCAATCTTAGTGGCCTGAATACATATTTCTCTGCTACCATCTCCCTTTCTGTAATTCTTATTAATTTCAATACTATTGATATGCTTAGATGCTTTAATATTAAAGAGTCAAGCTCCTTAATCAGTAATAGCTTTAATAATACAAAGGCAAATCACAATCATTCTGTGGTAGAATCTTTATACATACAATCATACGTGCAAATAAAACATCTGTATGTATGATTCCGGGCTTCCCTTTTGGCTCAGCTGGTAAAGAATCTGCTTGCAATGAGGTAGACCTGGCTTCAGTCCCTGGGTTGGGAAGATTGCCTGGAGAAGGGAAAGGCTACCCACGCCAGTATTCTGCCTGGAGAATTCCATGAACTGTACAGTCCATGGGGTCGCAAAGAGTTGGACACACTGTGTAATTCTAGAGATTCTTCAACTTCATTGAATATATAAGATAATGGAAATAGAAAAGAGCAATTTCAGACTCTTAAATGAGGCTTTTTTTTTTGAAAAGAGGCTGCTGCTGCTGCTAAGTCGCTTCAGTCGTGTCCGACTCTGTGCAACCCCATAGACGGCAGCCCACCAGGCTCCCCCGTCCCTGGGATTCTCTAGGCAAGAACACTGGAGTGGGTTGCCATTTCCTTCTCTAATGCAGAGGATTTAAAACTTTACCTCTTATCAGAAGTCTATAAAAATAAAATTAAAGATCAGTTCTACTCTTCTCCAGAACTCAGATTATCATTTACTAATTCAACTGGTAGAGACTCATGAAGCTCTATTCTGTGTAAGACATTGTGCCACGTACTGGGATATAAGTGTAAGCCAGATAGTCCAGCCCATATGGAACATAAACTTTAAAAACAGAACTGCATGTTGATTTGTAGTTGTGGTGAATGTTTCTAATCTAAAGTGATGTGACAGCATTTAAATAAATGACCAGATCTCATCTGTATAAAGGCCTAGCAGCAAGTAGGAACTGACAGATGTGCAAGACTGTGAAAATGCTAGCTAATATTGCTGGAGGACAGAACCCAGGAAGCTCGTAGTGTGACCAAGTCATTCTAGGTTATATTAAGACGTTTGCTTTTAATTTTAAAAGCAGTAGGACACCTCTGAAGGATTTTAAACAGGGAAGACCTAAGGTCATAATTAACTGCTATGTAAAAAGATAGATTAAAGAGCTTGAAAAATGGCTGGGAAGGAAGACCTACTGGGAAGTACTGAAGGAGACATAGTGGTAGTTTGAATCATTTTAGTGGCACTAGAGATGGAGAGTGAGAGAAAGAGATAGACTTGAGAGAGAAGGATTTAAGAATAGAAATGTGCCTAGTTTTGAGATAGAAATTGAGGATGAGCAAGAGGGAAGTGATGAGGATGATAACCAGGTTTCCTTCCTGAGCTAGTACCTGAGTGATGTGATCTTTGCTAAGAAAGTGAGTTTAGTCTTGGATTTGTTGCACTTGAGATGCCCTTGAGGGATTCACTGGAAGTGTTGAGCAGGCAGTTAGATATATGTTTCTGAGGCTTAAAGACCTAAAAGGTAACTTTAAAATCTGAAAATTATCATTTTAAGGCAAATGAAAGAAATACTTCTATACTCATATATAAATGTAAGAAGCCTATCATTTTACTTTTCTTGAAATGTGAATAGGAAAGAGTAGGTTTCCAAAGGATTCAGATGCATGCAACGGTTTGCAAGTTTCTCTCTTTTCCCCCTCAGAACCATAAAGTACCAGGCAGGAGCCTCAGAGCATCTTGTGTACTAAGGTGGTGTCTGGGCATAGAAAACTAGGCCCTTGAGCTCCTTTTCAAGGCAGTGAGTTTTGCTCTTATTTAAAATGTGAGTTGCAATTTCAAATAATACTATACTTTTAAAAGGACCCATTTTTTAACTTAAGAAAATACCTACATTCCAGATTGGAAATGCTCTGATATGTTATTAAAGATGAGTGAGGATTCCCAGTTCACAACCCTAACACATGAGGATGAAGTCTTGAAGGACAAGTACTCATACTTATCTCCCCAATTATTTTTTTGGAGACTAAATATTAGATTGGAAAGGCTGTTCTTTTAGTTTCATTCAAACTTATTTTCATATTTCTGATATTTATAAAAGATGATTTTCAGAAACAATAAGGTGAGAGTTGCATCAATTTTCATTTTCATATTATGAATTTTGCCTTGTCACCTGAGATAAACAATTGGCTGAACCAGATTATCTCCTTTCATCTGGCAGAGTTTTTCTAGTTGCATGGCTTATAGACTGGTGGTCCAAGCCAGTATTCCTCTTCATGAGATGGGATGGCATGAGATATATTTTGTTTTGTACAGTTATTTTTCTATACTCTTGTCATTAATTTAATATACATTTTTATCATGTCTATTACTGTAATGTCATTTGTAGGATTAGTGAGTAGTCATGCCCATTTTCTGGCTACAAAGGACACTTAACACACAAAGAAGGCCCCTTTATTACAGGAACTGTAAAGGTGTAATTTCAGCTTTCTGATGTCCTTTCAAACTGACACTCAACTCTAACAAATCTATGCTGGCAGAAATTAGCATTTTTTTTATCTCATATTTCACTACAACCTGCAAGAACAAACAGAGTTTCAACAACTGATCATTTTAGGTCACTGAAACGTTAGAAATCAAAGTGACAGGCTCAGAGAGAAATTATGTTGTGGAATTAAACTTTATGATCCATTTGCATGGATGAAAAGTATGTGGCTCATTTTAGTAAGTAAATACTGTGAAATTTATTTAAATATTGATCTGTTTTCAGTGGATGGATTAAATGAATTTCAAAATGGGGAGGTTATAAATATATGCAAAACATTTTCTACTGTGATACAAATCCTGTGCTGTTTCCCTTTACAAGTCTGTAAATAGATTGCTGATAACTGCAGATTCTGTTGTGTGTTACAACCATCATCTGTTACCAAGTTTACACGTCAAAGTAAGTGTTTCTAAGAAAAAAGGGTGACGGACAGATTAGTTTCTTCATAGCATCTGTCAGTGTAGATAGCTACCTCATTTTATAGGTAAAAAGCTTAACTATCTTTAGCAGGTAATATAGGACTGACTCTAAGATTCACTCTCTATTTCCTTTAACAAGTTGCATGATGAAGCTATAACTTCTAACTTGACTTTCAGAGATATGTTGAATTATCTTAACCAAACCTTATGTTTCATTTTTCAGGACAGTTTGTAGGGTTTTCCCAGTAGTCACATGTAGTTGTGAAAGTTGGACTATGAAGAAAGCTAGGCGCTAAAGAATTGATGTATTTGAACTGTGGGGTTGGAGAAGACTCTTGAGAGTCCCTTGGACTGCAAGGAGATCCAACCAATCCATCCTAAAGGAAATCAGTCCTGAATATTCATTGGAAGGACTGATGCTGAAGCTGAAACTCCAATACTTTGGCCACCTGATTTGAACTGACTCGTTGAAAAAGACCTCCATGCTGGGAAGGATCGAAGGCCAGAGGAGAAGGGGATGACAGAGGATGAGATGGTTGGATGGCATCACCGACGCCATGGACATGAGTCTGAGTAGGCTCTGGGAGTTGGTGATGGACATGGATGCCTGGCGTGCTGCAATCCATGGGGTTGCAAAGAGTGGGACATGACTGAGTGACTGAACTAGTATCGGTTCAGTTCAGTCACTCAGTCCTGTCTCACTCTGCAACCCCATGAATCGTAGCATGCCAGGCCTCCCTGTCCATCACCATCTCCCAGAGTTCACTCAGACTTACGTCCATTGAGTTGGTGATAGCATCCAGCCATCTCATCCTCTGTCATCCCCTTCTCCTCCTGCCCCCAAACCCTCCCAGCATCAGAGTCTTTTCCAGTGAGTCAGCTCTTCACATGAGGTGGCCAAAATACTGGAGTTTCAGCTTTAGCATCATTCCTTCCAAAGAACACCCAGGGCTGATCTCCTTTAGAATGGACTGGTTGGATCTTCTTGCAGTCCAAGGGACTCTCAAGAGTCTTCTCCAACACCACAGTTCAAAAGCATCAATTCTTCGGTGCTCAGGTTTCTTCACAGTCCAACTCTCACAGCCATCCATGACCACTGGAAAAACCATAGCCTTGACTAGACAGACCTTTGTTGGCAAAGTAATGTCACTGCTTTTCAATATGCTATCTAGGTTGGTTATAACCTTTCTTCCAAGGAGTAAGTGTCTTTTAATTTCATGGCTGCAATCACCATCTGCAGTGATTTCGGAACCCCCCAAAATAAAGTCTGACACTATTTCTACTGTTTCCCCATCTAGTTCCCATGAAGTGATGGGACCAGATGCCATGATCTTCGTTTTCTGAATGTTGAGCTTTAAGCCAACTTTTTCACTCTCCTCTTTCACTTTCATCAAGAGGCCTTTTAGCTCCTCTTCACTTTCTGCCAAAAAGGTGGTATCATCTGCATATCTGAGGTTATTGATATTTCTCCCAGCAATCTTGATTCCAGCTTGTGCTTCTTTCAGCCCAGTGTTTCTCATGATATACTTTGCATATAAATTAAATCAGCAGGGTGACAATATACAGCATTGATGTACTCCTTTTCCTATTTGGAACCAGTCTGTTGGAACTAGTATAACTTTATACAAAAACAGAATAAAACAAACACCACACAGAAAACAATAGCTACAACAAAAGCCCCAAAACAGATAAAAGTAGTTTTAATCTGCCTAGAGGAAAAAATAAAAAAAACTTTCACTTTTTCTGTATCAGGGTGTTGAGTGTATTTAAGGTACTAGGTATATTTAAGATGCTGAGAATTTTTGTTAGCACTTGGAAAGAAAGGAAACAAGATTAAATTTACTTAAATTTATTAAAAGGAGAGCTATTTCTATCTAGAAATGATTTAGGCAATAATAAGATATATTTTCTATAGTTAATTTTTTTGATATGTCTATTTTATCTATAAACTGTCTAATTTTGTCAGTTATGTGCAAAATGAAATTTGCTACAGTTTTCTGCATTTTTACTGTTTTTAACGCAAATACCCATGTTAATCTTTACCAATTCTGAGCTTTGAAATACAATATTTCAAATTATATAATTGTAAGTGAGAAAATGATTTCCTATCAAGTTTATATCTTAGTTATTTATACGTAAAAAATAAGATATGTTAATCAGGCTACTATAGATATTTATTTATAAACTTTGTAAATATGAGAAACTACAGTTTAGATTATAAATTTTGTTGTTATTTTTCAGTCTCCATGTCGAGTCTGACTGTCTGCAACCCCATGAACTACAGTACATCAGGCTTCTCTGTCCTTCACTTTCTCCCTGAGTTTGCTCAAACTAATGTTCATTTGAGTCGATGATGTAATCCAACCATCTTATCCTCTGTTGCCTCCTTCTTCTCTTGCCCTGAATCTTTCCCAGCATCAGGACCTTTTCCAATGAATTGCCTCTTTGCATCAGGTGGCCAAAGTACTGGAGCTTTAGCTTTAATATCATGCCTTCCAATGAGTATTCAGGGTTGATTTCCTCTAGGATTGACTCATTTGATCTCCAGTTGTCCAAGGGACTTTCAAAAGTCTTCTCCAGCACCATAGTTCAAAAGCATCAGTTCTCTAGCGCTCAGCTTTCTTTATACTCCAACTCTCACATCCATACATGACCACTGGAAAAACAATAGCTTTTACTAGACAGACTTTTGTGGATAAAGTGATGTCTTTGTTTTTTAATATGCTGTCCAGGTTTGTCACACCTTTTCTTCCAAGGAGCAAATGTCTTTTACTTTCATGGCTGTAGTCACTGTCCACAGTGATTTTGGAGCCCAAGAAAATGTCTCTCACTGTTTCCATTTTTTCCCAATCTATTTGCATGAAATGATGGGATTAGATGCCATGATCTTAGTTTTTTGAAAGTTGAGATAAGCCAGCTTTTTCACTCTCCTCTTTCACCTTTATCAAGAGGCTCTTTAGTTCCTCTTTGCTTTCTGTCATTAAAGTAGTATCATCTGCATATCTAAGGTGGTTGATATTTCTCCTGGCAATCTTGATTTTGGCTTTTGCTTCATCCAGCCTGGCATTTCTCATGATGTACTCTGCATATAAGTTACATAAGCAGGGTGACAAAATACAGCTTTGACATTCTCCTTTCCCAATTTTGAACCAGTATGTTGTTACATGCCCACTACTAACTGTTGCTTCTTGACCTGCCTACAGGTTTCTCAGGAGGCAGATAAGGTGGTTGAGTATTCTCATCTCTTTAAGAATTTTCTACAGTTTATTGTGATCCGCACAGTCAAAGGCTTTGGCATAGTCAATAAAGCAGAAGTAGAAGTTTTTCATTAACTCTTTTGCTTTTTTGATGATCCAATGGACACTGGCAATTTTATCTTGTTCCTCTGCCTTTTGTAAATGTAGCTTGTCCATCTGGAAATTCTCAGTTCCACATACTGCTTATTCCTAGCTTGAAGGATTTTTGAGCACAGTCTTGTTAGCAAGTGAAATAAGTGTAGTTTTATGGTGATTTGAATATTCTTTGGCATTGTCTTTATTTGGGATTGGAATAAAAGCTGATCTTTTCCAGCCCCGTGTCCACTGCTGAGTGTTCCAGTTTTGTTGGCATATTGAGTGCAGCACTTTAACAGCATCGTCCTTTTGGATTTGAAATACTTCAACTGGAATTCCATTAACTCCGCTAGCTTTGTTTGAAGAAAATACTTCCTAAGACCCACTTGACTTCACATTCCAGGATGTCTGGCTCTAGGTGAGTGATCACACTATCATGGTTATCCAGGTCTTTAAGAGCTTTTTTCTACAGTTCTTCTAAGTATTCTTGTCTCCTCTTCTTAATTTCTTCTGCTTCTGTTAGGTCCTTGCTGTTTCTGTCCTTTATTGTGATTGGGCCCATCTTTGCATGAAATGTTCCCTTGTTATCTCTAAATTTCTTGAAGAGATCTCTAGTCTTTCCCATTCTATTTGTTTTTTCTATTTGCATTGTTCACTTAAAAGGCTTCTTATCTCTCCTTGCTATTTTCTGGAACTCTGCATTCACTTGGGTAAGTCTTTCCCTTTCTTGTTTGCCTTTTGCTTCTTTTCTTTTCACAGCTATTTGTAAGCCCTCCTCAGACAATCACAATGCCTTCATCCATTTCTTTTTTCTTGGGGATGGTTTTGCTCACCACTTACTGCACAGTGTTACAAACCTTCATCCATACTTCTTCAGGCATTCTGTCTATATCTAATCCCTTGCATCTATTCATTACCTCCACTGTTTAATAAGAAGGGATTTGATTTAGGTCATACCTGAATGGCCTAGTGGTTTTCCCTACTTTCTTCAATTTGAACCTCAGTTTTGCAATAGGGAGCTAATGATCTGAGCTACAGTCAGATCCAGGCCTTGTTTTTGCTGACTGTATAGAGCTTTTCTATATTTGGCTGCAAAGAATATAATCAGTCTGATTTTGCTATTGACCATCTGATTTCGTTCATGTGTAGAGTTGTCCCTTGTGTTGTTGGAAGACAGTGTTTGCTATGACCAGTGCATTCTCTTGGCAAACTCTGTTAGCCTTTGCCCTCTTTCATTTTGTACTCCAAAGTCAAACTTGCCTGTTATTCCTGGTATCTTCTGACTTCCTACTTTTGCATTCCAGTCCCCTATGATGAAAAGGACATCTTTTTTGATGTTATCTCTAGAAGGTCTTCAGGTCTACATAGAATCTTTCAACTTCAGCTTTTTAGCATTAGTGGTTGGGCATATACTTTGATTACTGTGATATTGAACGGTTTGCCTTGGAAATGAACCAAGATCATTCTGTCATTTTTGAGACTGCACCCAAATACTGCATTTTGGACTCTTTTGTTGATGATGAGGGCTATTCTGTTCTTTCTAAGGGATTCTTGCCCACTGTAGTCAATATAATGGTCATTTGAATTAAATTTGCCCATTCCTATCCATTTTAGTTCACTGATTCCTAAAATGTTGAGATCCACTCTTGCCACCTCCTGTTTGACCATGTCTAATTTACCTTGATTCATGCATCTAACATGCCAGGTTCCTGTGCAGGATTGTACTTTACAATATTGGACTTTACTTTCACTCCTAGACACATCCACAACTGGGTGTCATTACTGCTTTGGCTCAGCCTCTTATTCTTTCTGTAGCTACTTCTCTGCTCTTCCCCAGTAGCATACTGAACACCTACTGACTTGGGGGGATCATCTTTCAGTGCCATACCTTTTTGCATTTTCACACTGTTCATGGGGTTCTCAAGGCAAAAATACTGACGTGCTTTGCCATTCCCTTCTCCAGTGGACCGTGTTTTGTCAGACTCTGCCTATTGGGGACATGTCCTTCACGCCTTTCAGCTGCTCCTTGTAGCCAGAGGTCATTCCTTGTCCCACTTGGGTGTGTAAGTCTGCATCAGTCACTGGGTGTTTATCCACGTGCTGCCTGGGCCTCGGCAGGGGCCCTGGTGGAGTTTTTGGAGCTGATCAATGTTGGAGGATGCTCAGGAGTGGAGGATTCCTGGCCTATCTGCTGCTGCTGGCTGCCCTAAATTAATTGCATAATGTAATTTAGTTTCCTTCACCCTCTTTTCTTAAGTTTTATGTTGGGTTAGATTATATGATAAAGTTGGTCTGTGATAATTTACTGAAGTGTCCATTGGATGGTTTAGGTTGACAGTAATTAAAGATTTAGGCTTTAAATATTCTCCAAAACTGATTTCCAAATATGACAAAATAAAATTAAGTATCATTTACATAAGGAAATAATAAGAAAGATTTTGATTGAGATTTATTTCATTGCAACCCTTAATGTCCTTGACAGTCTGCTTTAACTTTTAACACCCATTTAACATGTGCCATTATGAATGGTCTCAAGGAAATAAACACACTTGTAGCCTGATATACTGTCCATTTAAAGAAAGGTGGTGTCACTTACCTTGTTTCCTTTAGAGAAAATATTGTTGCCTCCTAAAAGAAAGGATATTCCTAAAGGACAGAAATGGTATGGACCTAACAGAAGCAGAAGATATTAAGAAGAGGTGGTAAGAATACACAGAGAACTATAAAAACATCTTCACAACCCAGATAATCATGACAGTGTGGTCACTCACCTAGAGCCAGACATTCTGGAATACGAAGTCAAGTGGGCCTTAGGAAGCATCTCTATGAAAAAAGACAGTGGAAGTCATGGAATTCCAGTTGAGTTATTTCAAATCCTAAAAGAAGATGCTTTGAAAGTGCTGCATTCAATATGCCAGCAAATTTGAAAAACTCAGCAGTGGCCACAGGACTGGAAAAGGTCAGTTTTCATTCCAATCCCAAAGAAAGGCATTGCCAAAGATGCTCAAACTACCACACAATTGCACTCATCTCACACACTAGTAAAGTAATGCTCAAAATTCTACAAGCCAGGCTTCAGCAGTACGTGAACTGTGAACTTTTAGATGTTCAAGCTGGATTTACAAAAGGCAGAGGAACCAGAGATCAAATTGCCAACATCTGTTGAACCATCGAAAAAGCCAGAGAGTTCCAGAAAAACATCTATTTCTGCTTTATTGACTATGCCAAAGCCTTTGACTGTGTGGATCACAACATACTATGGAAAATTCTCAAACAGTTGGGAATACCAAACCACCTGACCTGCCTCCTGAGAAAACTGCATGCAGGTCAAGAAACAATGTTTGGAATTGGACATGGAATAATGGACTGGTTCCAAATCGGGAAAGGAGTATGTCAAGGCTGTATATTATCACCCTGATTATGAAACTTACATGCAGAGTACATCATGAGAAATTCTGGGCTGGATGAAGCACGGGCTGGAATCAAGATTGCTGGGAGAAATCTCAATAACCTCAGATATGCAGATGACACCACGCTTATGGCAGAAAGAGAAGAAGAACTAAAGAGTCTCTTGATGAAAGTCAAAGAGGAGAGTGAAAAAGCTGGCTTACAGCTCAACATTCAGAAAACTAACATCATGGCATCTGGTCCCATCACTTTATAGCAAATAGATGGGGAAACAGTGGAAACAGTGACTGACTATTTTTTTGGTCTCCAAAATCACTGCAGATGGTGACTGCTGACATGAAATTAAAAAACACTTACTCATTGGAAGGAAAGTTATGACCAACCTATACAGCATATTAAAAAGTAGAGACATCACTTTGCCAACAAAGGTCCATCTTGTCAAAGCTATGTATTTTCCTATAGTCATGTATGGATGTGAGAGTTGGACTATAAAGAAAGCTGAACACCAAAGAATTGATGCTTTTGAAGTATGGTGTTGGACAAGACTTTTGAGAGTGCTTTGGACTGCAAGGAGATCCAACCCGTCCATCCTAAAGGAAATCAATCCTGAATATTCATTGGAAGGACTGATGCTGAAGCTGAGACTCCAATACTTTAGCCATCTGATGAGAATAACTGACTCATTTGAAAAGATACTAATGCTGGGGAAGATTCAAGGAGGGAGGAGAAGGGAACAACAGAGGATGAGATGGTTGGATGGCATCACCGACTCAATGGGCATGGGTTTGAGTAAACTCCAGGAGTTGGTGTTGGACGACAGGGAGGCCTGGCATTCTGCAGTCCATGGGGTCCCAAAGACTCAGACATGACTGAGCTACTGAACTGAACTGAACTGAGCTGAAAGGAAAGGAAAGATAACATGAGACTAGAAATAGGGACTTGATGGACATTAGTTTGAATGAACTCCGGGAGTTGGTGATAGACAGGGAGGCCTGGCGTGCTGTGATTCATGGGGTCACAAATAGTCGGACACGACTGAGCAACTGAACTGAGCTGAGAAATAGGTAACTCTTTAATCATGTCACAGAATTGCAATAAATTTTGTAGTTTAGCTTAAAAAAAGCTCTATCATATTTGATTATATCTGTTATCTTTAATTTTAGTTTTATTTTTTATAGTAAAATGGTTCTTAAAGGAGATCTATTGAATGCTAATTTTTTATTTATAGGAACTACAATTTAGAAGTTTAATGATATACCTAAAAAAAAAAAAATGATATACCTAAATTGTAAACTGTAATGTGGTCAGAGGTGATTTCCAATAATACTGCTTTATTTGTGTTTTTATACCTTAGGATTTTTTTGGAATTTGAAATTTTAAAAAATCAAGGCCAGATTTATGGAAACCTTAAATTATTTTTGTAATTGAATACTTAGATCACCAGCAATAGTTCTGATATAGAACACAATCAGTGTGTTTCATCCCAGATACTTGCATGTGTAAAGGTGATATACTAGTTCCAGAAGTCTTTGATATACTGACTAGAGAAGGTTACCTAGATATATATTTAAAGAGAAATTTAAGCAACAATTACCTTTAATATGACCTAAATATTGCTAGTGATATTATAAATATTAACATTAATACTAGTCATGTTCTAGTAATATTAGTTAATAATACTATTAACTTTAATAATGAAGTGAAGTGTAGTGAAAGTCACTCAGTCATATACAACTCTTTGCGACCTCATGGACTATAGCCTGCCAGGCTCCTCTGTCCATGGAATTCTCCAGGCCAGAATACTGGCATGGGTAGCCGTTACCTTCTCCAGGGGATCTTCCCAACCGAGGTTATCGAACTCAGGTCTGCTGCATTGCAGGTGGAGTCTTTACTGTCTGAACCACCAGGAAGCCCACCTTTAATAATATAGAACTCATTATGTAAATTCCATAAATTTCAACATTTAAGTTCCATGAGTTGTATCACAGTCTTTTTATTAAGTCAGATGGTGAGTTACCTTCTTCTGTGTTTTTTTTTTTTTCTTTAATCAGCTTACTAAAGTATACTTTCTAACCAGATATATTCATCAGCTTTAAGGGTGCAGCATGGTGAGTTTTGACAAACATATACAGTTGTGCAGTCACCAACACTGTCTTTCCCCTCACCCTGCCCCCTGAAAATCACTGACCTGGTTTTGGTAACTACAGTTCATTGTCTAACATATCACTGCTGCTTCTGTTTTCTTCTTAAGATGTTTTCTTTTTCTCTCTTTGTTTCATTTTGGACAGTTTGAATCACTATCAGTTTCACTGTTATCCTCTGTAATATTGAGACTCTTCTTGATTCTACCTAGTTTATTATTTGTATTATTGCATTTTCCAACTCAATAAGGACTTCAGGAATAAAATATGCATGTTTTTTCAAACGACTATGTAGCACCAAATGCTATCTCTGATGTTTGACCTTAGGATATTTTTTTTTTTAAGATTGATTTATTATGCTTTTTGACTGTGGTGGGTCTTCATTGCTGCTTGCAGGCTTTCTCTAGCTGTGGTGAACAGGAGCTGCTCTTTGTTGCCCTTTCCAGGCTTCTCATTTTGGTGGCTTCTCTTGTTGCAGAGCACAGGCTCTAGGCACAGGAGCTTAGTAGTTGTGGCTTGAGGGCTTCGTTGATCAGCAGAATTGGGATCTTCCTGGACAGGGATCAAACTGGTGTTCCTTGCATTGTAAGGCAGATTTTTAATGACTGGACCACCAGGGGAGCCTGGGGTCTTTCACTTGTAAAATGAAAAATATATGTATATATATATGCTTCATAGTAAATGCAATTACTTATGTATAGCTCTGAACAGTAAATAGGAAACTCTCCAGGGGTATTCTCCATGTTATTTTTACCAATATTTAGTATTCATGACAGTCCATAGGGTTGCAAAGAGTCAGGGTTGCAAAGACACGACTGAAGCAACTTAGCACAGATTGATGATTTCAGTTCAGTTCAGTTCAGTTCAGTTCAGTCGTGTCCGACTCTTAATGACCCCATGAATTGCAGCATGCCAGGCCTCCTTGTCTATCACCAACTCCCAGAATTCACTCAAACTCCTGTCCATTGAGTCGGTGATGCCATCCAGCCATCTCATCCTCTGTAGTCCCCTTTTCCTCCTTCCCTCAATCCGTGCCAGCATCAGGGTCTTTTCCAATGAGTCAACTCTTCGCATGAGGTGGCCAAAGTACTGGAGTTTCAGCTTTAGCATCAGTCCTTCCAGTGAACACCCAGGACTGATCTCCTTTAGAATGGACTGGTTAGATCTCTTTGCAATCCAAGGGACTCTCAAGAGTCTTCTCCAACACCACAGTTCAAAAGCATCAATTCTTCAGTGCTCAGCTTTCTTCACAGTCCATCTCTCACATCCATCCATGACCACCGGAAAAACCATAGCCTTGACTAGACGGACCTTTGTTGGTAAAGTAATGTCTATGCTTTTGAATATGCTATCTAGGTTGGTCATAAGTTTCCTTCCAAGGAGTAAGCATCTTTTAATTCATTTCTTAGATAACTAAATATGTTCATTATTTCTAGTTGTCAGCTAAGAACATCACTTTCTAAGAAAAGGCCCCTTGCTTCCTAGTTAACTCCTCTTCTTTCCAAAGTTCCAATGTTAATTTTTTTGAAAAGTTAATTTCTGTTGAAGTTCAAAAGTTAATTTCTTGACAGCATTCTGCAGACTCCTCTCCTCACTTACATACATACAATATACCTTCCCTACTGGTGCTTGTTGGCAAAGTAATATCTCTGCTTTTTAATATGCTATCTAGGTTGCTCATAGCTCTTCTTCCAAGAAGCAAGTGTCTTTTAATGTCATGGCTGCAGTCACCATCTGCAGTTATTTTGGAGCCCCCCAAAATAAAGTCTCTCACTGTTTCCATTGTATCCTCATCTATTTGTCATGAAGTGATGGGACCATATCCCATGATCTTAGTTTTCTGAGTGTTGGGTTTTAAGCCAAGTTTTTCACTCTCCTCTTTCATCAAGAGGCTCTTTAGTTCTTCTTCACTTTCTGCCGTAAGGGTGGTGTCATCTGTGTATCTGCAGAGAAGGCACTGGCGACCCATTCCAGTACTATTGCCTGGAAAATCCCATGGATGGAGGAGCCTGGTAGGCTGCAGTCTATGGGTCACTATGAATTGGGCACGACTGAGCAACTTCATTTTCACTTTTCACTTTCATGCATTGGAGAAGGAAATGGCAACCCACTTCAGTGTTCTTGCCTGGGGAATCCCAGGGATGGAGGAGCCTGGTGGGCTGCCATATATGGGATTGCACAAAGTCTGGACATGACTGACATGACTTAGCAGCAGCAGCAGCATCTGCATTTCTGAGGTTATTGATATTTCTCCCCACAATCTTGATTCCAGCTTGTGCTTCATCCAGTCCAGCATTTCACATGATGTACTCTGCATATAAGTTAAACAAGCAGGGTGACAATATATAGCTTTAACGTATTCCTTTCCCTATTTGGGAGCAGTCTGTTGTTCCATGTCCAGTTCTAATTGTTGCTCCTGACCTGCATACAGATTTCTCAGGAAGCAGGTCAGGTGGTTTTCCCATCTCTTGAAGAATTTTCTAGTTTGTTGTGACCCACACAGTCAAAGGCTTTGACGTAGTCAATTAAGCAAAAGTAGATATTTTTCTAGATCTCTCATTACTTTGCCAACAGAGGTCCATCTAGTCAAAGCTATGGTTTTTCCATTAGTCATATTTGTATGTGTGAGTCATGTATGGAAGGTCAGTTTCTATAAAGAAAGCTGACTGATGAAGAATTGATGCTTTTGAACTGTGGTGTTGGAGAAGCCTCTTGAGAGTCTCTTGGACTGCAAGGAGATCCAATCCGTCAATCCTAAAGCAAATCAGTCCTGAATATTCATTGGAAGGACTGATGCTGAAGCTGAAACTCCAATACTTTGGACACCTGATGTAAAGAACTGACTTGTTGGAAAAGATCCTGATGCTGGGAAAGATTGAAGGTTGGAGTAGGGGACAACAGAGGATGAAACAGTTGGATGGCATCACTGACCCAATGGACATGAGTTTGAGTAAGCTCTGAGAGTTGGTGATGGACAGGGAAGCCTGGTATGCTGCAGTTCATGGGGTCACCAAGGGTTGGGAATGACTGAGCAACTGAACTGACTCACTGATTGACTGATGCTTGAGTTTTGTGAAGAATTCCATTCCTTTTCACTTGGTATTTTTTTTAATATCAATTTTTATACTAAATGTGGATTTTTTTTATGAATTCCTCTCCTTTGGACTGGGAACTCCTGGAGAAGTTGGTTTTTACCTTACTTGTATTTTCAGTGTAAAACATAATATCAAGCATAATAGTTATATAATAATGAAGGGAAATATGTAAAATAATAGGAAAATTCTGGAAAAAATTAACTTTCACTTGTGTCATTTTCATTTAGATAGTTTTGTTGGACTATATCAACTTCACATGTCAATGGCCTTCCTTCTTACCTATCATGAAAAATTATAGAATATGAAGAATTTATCCCAGTAGCTCCTTGATAATACTTGAAAACATGTCCTTACCAGATGTCTCAGGAAGCATTCCAAGCCTGTTTGTCCAGTGCATTTCTCTTTATCAAAATGATGAGGAAAAACAACTTTTTTTTTTTTGGAGACTTTTAACAGTTTTTCTTTGTTTCTAAGTCCTCTCATTCATTTCAGTTGCTCAATCATGTCTACCTCTTTGTGACCCCAATATTGCAGCATGCAATACTTCTCTATCTCCTAGAGTTTGCTCAAACTCAAGTCCACCAATTCAGTGTTGCCATCCTACCATCTCATCCTCTGTTGCCCTCTTCTCCTGCCTTCAACACTTCCCAGCATCAGGGTCTTTTCCAATGAGTCCTCTCTTCACATCAGGCGGCCACAGTGTTGGAGCTTCAGCTTTAGCATCAGTCCTTCTAAAGGGATACTGTTTCTTTACTTATTAAAAAGCTATTCAAGAGGCCAAATCTGGCAATAGTTTGTAATTCTGTGTTTATTGGAAATCTTCAGTTGTATTTAATTGCTTTGGTGTAAGTTGTTATGTGATCTCAGCACAGATTAGACCACTTTTCTACTGTGTTAGTTCTGAAATTGGCCCTCAGCCAGCTTATTGAGCATTATCTGCAAGTAACATGAAGTTGCTTGATAGCATTTCCAATGATGATGAATTGATACACTGAGCAGGTGCCCCTGGGATCTAGCTTTCTCCTACTCTTTGATTCTGGCAATGAAAAAACAACAGTGTCTGTGACTTTGCCTCTTTTCCAAATCATTAACTTACATTTGCTTTTTATAGTAAATGGTTGGCTTCCAAGTATCAAATGCCACAAGCATTGGTATGGAGGGTNCATATTAAAACAAAATAATATTGTTGCTGTTCCAAATTGGATATTTCAGCTTTAATTGTGTTCAGTCTCTTACTAGTTTCCAACTTTTTGTGAGCCCATGGACTGTAGCACACCAGCCTTCCCTCTCCTTCACTGTCTCCTGGAGTTTGCTCAAATGCATATCCATTGAGTCAGTGATGGTGTCTAGTCATCTTATCCTCTGCTGACCCCTTCTCCTTTTGCCTCAGTCTTTCCCAACATCAGGGTCTTTTCCAATGAGTTGGTTTTTCACATCAGGTGGCCAGTTTTAATTAGTGATAATTAATGAGTATTAAATTACAATAATATACTTGATCATATAACAAACATCAACCATATAAATGTAAGGATTGGGCTTCCCTAGTGGCCCAGATGGTAAATAATCTACCTGCAATCTGGGAGACCTGGGTTGGATACCTGGCTTGGGAAGATCCCCTGGAGAAGGGAATGACCACCCATTCCAGTATTCTCTATAACTGTATATGCTTGTTGAAACCCACCATGGTGCACCCTTAAAACTGATGAATATACTTGTTTATAAAGTATATGTCAGTAAACTGATTAAAAAAAGAACAGAAGAAGGTAAAAACACCATTTGGCTTAAAAAAAGACTGATACAACTCATGGAAATTAAAAGTTGGAATTTATGTAATTTAAATAATAAAAGTTATATATCATTACAGGGCTTCCCTGGTGGCTCAGTTGGTAAAGAATCTGCCTGCGATGCAGGAGACCCTGGTTAAATTCCTGGGTTGGGAATATCCCCTGGAGAAGGGAAAGGCTACCCACTCCAGTATTCTGGCCTGGAGAATTCCATGGACAGAGGAGCCTGGAGGGCTACAGTGCAAAGGGTAACAGAGTCAGACATGTCTGAGCAACTGAGCACACACTCATGGAGGGAAGCAAGAGTAGAAACATGAGGACCGATAACTAGACCATTACAGTAATCCAAGGGAAGAAAAGACGACTTGAACTTTGGAGGAGGAAATGGAGATGGAGAGAAATTGGTGAAATTGAGATGCACTTATACACAATTGTGTCTTGATAATATATTGGATCTGAAAGATGAATGAGTGAGAAGGATCAGGATGAAGTTCACATCTCTGGCATAAGCAATATATAAATGCTGAGGTCATTGAAATAAAATTGGACAGTTTTATTTGTGGGAAGAAAAATTGATTGAGAGTACAAGGAATGAGGGTGTTGTGAAAGCCCTGTTTGGTGTTGGCTATTGGGTTTGAAAATCTCATAATCCATCCAAGTGGAGTTGTTAGGTAAATGGTAGAAAAATTAGTCTGGGATTCGGTAAGGGTACTTTGCTGCTGCTACTTAGGAAACAAATACGTCACAAGAATAAAATGACCTATCCAGACATGAAAGGGGATAAATATTATTAGACAGTCTTTGTATTTAAAGATCTTATATTTTAATTGGAGAGATCCAATATACATATATATTTAGATAGTCCCAGGATAGAGTCTATTCTTGCGCTTATTGTGAGGAATTTGGGCATTTTAGCTCATGCCAGAGCAAGACATAGGGATTATATAAGTGTAGAATTTCTTTGAAGAAATTACACTACAAAACCAGGTGCTGAAGGTGAAAAGACAGCCGTCAGAATGGGAGAAAATTATAGCAAATGAGGCAACTGACAAATAATTAATCTCAAAAATATACAAGCAGCCCATGAGCTCAATACCAGAAAAAATAAACAACCCAATCAAAAAATGGGCCAAAGAACTAAAAAGAAGAAGACTTACAGATGGCTAACAAATGCATGAAAAGATGCTCAACATCACTCATTATCAGAGACATGGAATCAAAACCACAGTGAGGTACCATCTCGTGCCAGTCAGAACAGCTGCTATCAAAAAGTCTACAAACAATAAATACTGGAGAGGGTGCGGAGAAAACAGAACCCTCTTATACTGTTGATGGGAATGCAAACTGGTACAGTCACTGTGGAGAACAGTGTGGAGATTCCTTACAAAACTGGAAATAGAACTGCCATACAATAGAACAGCAACCCCATTGCAGAAAACCAGAATTGAAAGAGACACATGTACCCCAGTGTTCATTACAGCACCGTTACAATAGCTAGGACATGGAAGCACCCTACATGTTCATTGGCAGATGAATGGATAAGAAAGCTGTGGTAAATATACACAATGGAATATTACTCAGCTACTAAAAACAATGCACTTGAATTAGTTCTAATGAGGTGGATGAAACTGGAGCCTATTGTACAGAGTGAAGTAAGTTAGCAAGAAAACACCAGTGCAGTATATTAACACATCTATATGGAATTTAGAAAGATAGTAATGATGACCTTATATTAGAGACAGCAAAAGAGACACAGAGATAAAGAACAGACTTTTGGACTCTGTGGGAGAAGGCAAGGGTAGGATGATTTGAGAGAATAGCATTGAAACATGTGTATTACCATATGTGAAATAGATCACCAGTCCAGGTTCGATGCATGAAACAGGGCATTCAGGGCTGGTGTACTGGGACCACCCTGAGGGATGGGTTGGGGAGGGAGGCGAAAGGGGGCTTCAGGATGGGTCCCCTAGCTGATTCATGTCAATGTATGGCAAAAACCACTACAATACAGTAAAGTAATTAGCCTCCAATTAAAATAAATAAATCAATTTTAAAAACCTCAGCTGCTGAAAGATAACCTCAAAGACTTGGCTGCATAGAAAATCATAGAAATAGGATTTATCCCTCAATTTCCTGGGCATACAACTCACCCTGAGTTTGGGGATAATGACTTTAAGCCAATGGAGATTTTTTTTTCCAGTAAAGATTGTTATGGAATCATTCACTTGTTTTTCTGACCAACTCTATCACCCTTCTGCAATAGAATTAAATGGGAAAGATTTTGTCAAATAAAAGTTTTGTAATACTAATGGCTCTTTGTCAATCCATAAAGTATGACTAAGCTCTTTAAAGGAGAAGAGCATGGCAACGCACTCCAATATTTTTGCCTAGAGAATCCCATGGACAGAGGAGCCTGGTGGCTGCTGTCTGGGGTCTCACAGAGTTGGACACGATTGCAGCGACTTAGCATGCAGGCATGCATTGGAGAAGGAAGTGGCAACCCACTCCAGTATTCTTGCCGGGAGAATCCCAGGGACAGAGGAGCCTGGTGGACTGCTGTCTATGGAGTCGCACAGAGTAGGACACGACTGAAGTGTCTTAGCAGCAGCAGCAGCAAGCTCCTTAAAAACATCATAGGAAGGAGCATTATGAAACAGGAATTAAACATATGGGCAGTGTTGGAAAAAGCATTAGCAGTGATGACTGAGTCGCTGACATCACATGGTTGTGAGCAGCGTGGACATTGGTGGCGCTCTGAGTAGTATGTATCTGTCCTTACCCTTGAGAAAAGTTGTAAAATTTGAGAGGCCAAATTCAGGCTGAGGACCTAAAGCCTTAATATGTAGTGAAAGCTATATGTATGTGTGTGTGTATATATATATACACACATATATATATGTGTGTGTACACACACACACACGTATACTTTTAAATCATTGAATTACTTATTAACTTTTTTTTTTTTTTTTTTTACTGAATCCAGGTGATTAGTTGAAGTGGGTAACGTGGTTTATGCAAAAACCAGGAAATATATTGAATCTATAAAAGAGTAAATGCTAGAAATGGTAGTGAAAATAGAATGATCCTCTCTCCTTGAGAAAGTTATCATGTTGGATTTAAATTGAACCACAGAAGATGGGATAATTTACATTAAATTTGATTAATGCTGACCATGATATATGCTTGCAATGATAGATAGAGGTACAGTTATGGAGTAATTATTTGATGTTATTGGTAAAATAGCTTTACCAGTGTATCTGAAATTCTCAAATCTTCTCTAAATCAGTTTCCCAAAAATTTTGTTAGGAATTAATGCATAATAATTTATTCCAAGGCAAAGTGATGCTTTATGAAGATAGGTTTGGTTCTGTTGAGAACTCTATAATCTTATTTATGGTCTCAATATTCTGTACTCAAGAGTACAATGATAGGTCTGCAGTGTGTATTTTAAGCTCTAAGTATAAACCTAAGTCTCAAATCATACTTCTCTATTGCTTGAAAAGGCCACATCCTTTAGGGCTAGAAGTTAAGAAGCAGAAAGTGGAGAGTGCTTAGTCTTTGCTGATTATTTGTATGCCTTCCTCTGAGCCATCAGTTATTAAATATATGTGGCCCTAGAAGTCAACTCATTAATTTTTCTCCTGTGGGGTGGTGTGCAAGGAAACATGGATATAAAGTGATGAGGACACTCTTCTCTTTGAAGCAAACTGATGGGTAAATTTTGGATAGCTGTAAAGTTTTAGAAAGATCTTTGCAAGGTAGATTGTGTGAGGAAATGTGTACAAATTTGGAAAGTCCAGGACAATTTCTGGGAGAGAGTGAATGTCACAGAGAACTCTTTTTTGATCATTTTACATATCTGTTAATACTATAAAATACTGTAGCAGTAAAATGATGCACATCCTTTTTCCTGCTCTTATATGCCTTAGGAATTTAGTTAGACATGTTAGGTAGTAAAAGACAGAAGCGATATTTTAAAGCATGTTGATAGGATTTCAGAATGCATGATGGTTTTGACAAAGAAAAGTCCAGAGGTAAATAAACTTGTCAGAAGACAATGGAATTAGTTCCATTATGAGAAGCATGATATCTGTAGAGAGAAAATTAAACAAAAAAGATCAACAGTGTATTAAAATATGCTCATTGAAATGGAGCAACACATGGGAGTTTAATCTTTCTTCATTTAGAGGAAGTATACTATTGATAGCAAAATAGCTGGCATTATTTAAGCCTTCTATGGACAGTTCTATATAGCATGAGCATTATTTTCTCTAGCTATAGGTTGGTGCTTCACTTCTTCCCTATTTTTTAGATATATAAAAAAATTAAGTCCCACAGAAGTTAAATTTTGCACAGATCATACAATCAGTGGAGGTGGCATTCTCAAGGAGTAAGCTATCATTTAAGAAAAGATGAAAAGAAAAAAAGATATAAAAATGTGGCAAGCTATCACAAGAGCAGGAGAGAAGGTATATTTAACAACAATTGTTCTTCATATCATAATTTGTACTTAGACTTTCCACACTTAATTATATGGATTGCCAATATGCCGTGGTGGCTCAGATGGTAAAGAATCTGCCTGCAATGCAGGAGACCTGGGTTTGATCCCTGGGTCAGGAAGGTCCCCTGGAGAAGGGAATGAGTATCCACTCCAGTATTCTTGCCAGGAGAATCCCACGGACAGAAGAGCTTGGCGGGCTGCAGTCCATGGGTTCGCACAGAGTTGGACATGACTGAGTGACTAACATTCTCTCTCTCTCCAGTGTTAGAACCCTAAATCTCCTAAATCTCTGTGTTATATGGCATACTCAGAATAAATAAATGAGTAACTAATATGTAGTTTCTTATAATAAAGTCTTTCCACATTTAATGTAGAAATGAAAATGAGTCACTGGAGGATGATAAATTTTAGGGATCTTTGTTACAAGGGAATTAGGTTCAATTAATCATATTTTAAAAATATGTTTCAGAGTCTAGTGTGATATTCATTACATAGAGTGGTGCTCTGTTACTTTGGAAAGTAAAACAATAGAATGAGCTTGAGAATATGGAATGAAAAATATCCCAGAGCTGTGCTAAAAAGCAGTTTAAATGAATAATATGATGTGTACTTTTCTAGCCATACAGCTTACAAAGCAGAACTTAGAGCTTTCTTCTGAAACTTTGAGATGGTTCAGACTAACATCTTAAAAAATTGGTATACAAATGATAATAGCTATTGTCTCAGCATTTGATGAATAGATAGAAACACAAAATTACCTATTAGCCTAAAGCTTAAATAACTTTTAGGAAGGGGAAAACTACCTGAAACTAACTGAAACTAGCTAATTGCCTTCCATTTGAGATGGGTGCCCTGGGTTCTAATTAAATTCCTTTATGGTAACTTTGAGACATACGTTCAACTGACCTTTAGGAAATGGAGAAAAGAGAGGCAGAAGAGGCTTATATAAAGCCACCCTCAGAGTTTTACCTAGCAAAACTTTCTCCAGGATAGTCAACCAGAACAAATCATCACATACATTTCACAGAAATTGAAGCCTAACTTGGAGAAGGACAGAAGCATTCTTCCATAATGTTGGGAATGATGTGCAGCTCATTCCAATAAGCCATCAGCTGGGTCTGGATTGTGGTGGGACAAAGACTGTGAGAAGGAGCTGATTCCTGGCTGAATGGAAAGGCTGGGAGTGGAGAGGACTGAGGGTGAGCCTGAATAGGTTAGTAAAGAGAGACCAAGAGTACAGAGGATCAATCCAAATCAGATAGGTTATGAGACCTGAGACCCGCTGGAGCACATGGGCAAGATTCAGAAGACAAAGGGTGAACTTTGTCCCAGGGTCCAAGTCAGGGAGGAATCTATGGGCAGGGGAGTGTAAAGCAGATGTCCCCAACCTCAAGGATCTAATGCTAGATGATCTGAGGTGCAACTGTGCTAATAGTAATAGAAATAAAGGGCACAATAAATTTAATGTGCTGAAATCATCCCCAAACCATCTCCCACCCCCCAGTTCATGGAAAAATTGTCTTCGCCAAAACCCATCCCTGGTGCCAAAAAGGTTGGGGACCTGTGGTGTAAAGAGCATTTCTCCCTCAGAGACTGCTCTTCACTCTTCAACGAATAAGCTGTATAAACAACTGCTGGGTTAAGCTGTAAGAAAAGAATGGATCTGGTATAGTTCATGCTATTGAAGACAGTGGTGAATATAGATCTATAAACATAGAATTACCATATAATGCATTAAACAGAGACATTATCACATAGTGGTCAAGGAAATAGTTTTGACCTTTCATTTGATTCTTATTTCTGCCACTCCTGGCCAACTTAACCTTGAGGTGTTATTTATTTTTTAAACTTCCATTTATATGTCTTTAAAAGGGGTTAATAGCATTACTGATGTTGTTGAGCTGTTGTTGTGGATCAGTGTGTTGAAGATTATCAAACTTTTCTAATTTACTAGGAAAAAGATTAGACTTAATGCTAAAGATAAAAGTAAATATTGTGGAAGACTGATGGCATCAATAATATTTGAAACAATGTAAGAGTGAAATTACATTATTGAAACATTAATTTGATAATTGTTACTCTCCTTTGGAAAACTAAACCTTTTAGAGAAATGATAACATCTGATTATTTTTTTCCTAAAATTTGATGAATGAATTAATTACATTGCTAAATTTGTATGCTGTGCTTTCAATCCATGAGTTCTTCTAAATGGTGACAGGAAGTATCAACCCTATTGTTTATTTAAATATTTAAGTATCATGAGGTAAAAGAACTCAAAAATGAAGTGATAACTAATACTTCAGTGTATTTTAATATCAAATAGTTATGTTTGCATTTAGTGTGCTAAGATAACATATACTTGTTCATTTGACTGATTATTAAAGGAAAAGTTCCAGCACAAACCATGCTTTGATGAAAATAAAATAGCAGTGAATGTCAGTAGTATTTAAAGCTATTCAGAATGCATATTACATCCTACCTCAGTCTGTAAAAACATAAATGGAATTAAAGTAGTGTAGGACCCAGTAATNACCCAGTAATTTAGAACTAAATTATTCATTTCATATAAAATTCATTGAAAAATACATGCATGGGCAAAGTTGGATTCAACTTGAACACTGAATGACTTGACTGTACAACTTGTTTTTGGGTTCCTAGGGTCACAGAACAGGTTTCCTAGTAATAAGAGTGATTCTGGAATAAGTGTATCTGTTTCTCATAACTCTCCTAAAAATCAAAATGCATTTGTAATATGGTGTCCTGGATTATCATTTGAGTTTGGGAAAACATAATAGTACTTATAATTGTTTTTTAAACACTTTAGAATATAAAGATGGAATAAAAACACAGAAAACTCCTGGCAGCACTAAGAGCAAACCAATGTGCTGTAACTGCTGCTTCATCACTCATCCCTATTAGGCAAGTTAATTTTTCTCCTCATAGAAATTTTCTCCATAGAAGTAAACTAATTTTCATGATTGTCTTTCTTGCATGTTTTGTATCTTTTTCTAATTCTCAGTTTTCTCATTTCATTAAAACTTCAAAGCCTTACAAATTTCTACTTTATAAAAAAATATACTGTGAAATCAGACATGATATATAGTCTGGGCAAGTATTTACTAGATTAGGAAATGTCAGTCTAAGCTCCTTTTTACAGTAATTTTGAGAAAACCAAAAGGTGCTATTTTAGGACTAATATATTTTATAGTCTTACTAAGGGCAAAAAGTCAAGTTTTAGACACTCACCAAGAAGTTTAGAAAGCATCACTACAAACAAAGCTAGTGGAAGTGATGGAATTCCAGTTGAGCTGTTTCAAATCCTGAAAGATGATGCTGTGAAAGTGCTGCACTCAATATGCTAGCAAATTTGGAAAACTCAGCAGAGGCCACAGAATTGGAGAAGGTCAGTTTTCATTCCAATCAGAAAGAAAGACAATGCCAAAGAATGCTCAAACTACCGCACAATTACACTCATCTCACACGCTAGTAAAATAATGCTCAAAATCCTCCATGCCAGGCTTCAGCAATACATGAAACGTGAACTTCCTGATGTTCAAGCTGGTTTTAGAAAAGGCAGAGGAACCAGAGATCAAATTGCTAATATCCGCTGGATCATGGAAAAAGCAAGAGAGTTCCAGAAAAAGCATCTATTTCTGCTTTATTGACTATGCCAAAGCCTTTGACTGTGTGGATCACAATAAACTGTGAAAAATTCTGAAAGAGATGGGCATACCAGACCACCTGACCTGCCTCTTAAGAAACCTATATGCAGGTCAGGAGGCAACAGTTAGAACTGGACATGGAACAACAGACTGGTTCCAAATAGGAAAAGGAGTACGCCAAGGCTGTATATTGTCACCCTCCTTATTTAACTTATATGCAGAGTACATCATGAGAAGAAGCACAAGCTGGAATGAAGATTGCCGGGAAATATCAATAACCTCAGATATGCAGTGGAGAAGGAAATGGCAACCCACTCCAGTGTTCTTGTTAGAGAATCCCAGGGACGGGGGAGCCTGCTGGACTGCTGTCTATGGGGTCGCACAGAGTCGGACACGACTGAAGTGACTTAGCAGCAGCAGCAGCAGCAGCAGCAGATATGCAGATGACACCACCCTTATGGCAGAAAGTGAAGAGGAACTAAAAAGCCTCTTGATGAAAGTGAAAGAGGAGAGTGAAAAAGTTGGCTGAAAGCTCAACATTCAGAAAATGAAGAAAATGAAAGATCATGGCATCTGGTCCCATCACTTCATGGGAAATAGA
>SJYQ01001067.1:1071167-1090327 GCA_006410935.1 Redunca redunca | reverse complement strand
TCTGGTAACATTAGTTAGTTTGTTTTCTGTCTAAGGGGTCCATTGTGAATAAATTCACTTGTAACATTTTTTTTAGTTTCCACACATAAGTGATATGACATTTTTCCTTTTCTGACTTAGTTCACTTAATGTGATAATCTCTATCTATATTGCTGCAAATGTCATTATTTTGTTTTCCTTATGGGGTCGCACAGAGTCGGACACGACTGAAGTGAATTAGTAGTAGCAGCAGCAGTATGGTCAAGTAATAATCTGTTTTGTGTGTGTGTGTGTGTGTGTGTGTGTGTGTGTATGTGTCTGTGTATTTGGTGTGTTTGTGTATACATGTATATATATATTGGGCAGATTCTCATTGTGCCAGAACCTTACATATGTATACATGTATTTTTGTTATTCAAAGGCCCAGTGATATCCAATTCTTTGTAACCCCATGGACTGCAACATGTCAGGCTTCTCTGTCCTTCACATCTCCCGAAGTTTGCCCAAGTTCATGTCCATTGCATTGGTGATGCCATCCAGCCATCTCATCCTCTGATGTCCTCTTCTCTTTCTGGCTTCAATCTTTCCTAGCATCAGACACTTTTCCAATGAATCAACTGTTCAGATCACTTGATGAAAATACTGGAGTTTCAGCTTCAGCATCAGTACTTCCAATGAATATTCAGGGTTGATTTCTCTTAAGATTGACTGCTTTGATCTTCTTGCTGTCCAAGGGGCTCTCGGGAGTCTTCTCTAGCACCACAGTTCAAAGACATAAATTCTTCAGCGCTCCGCTGTCATTACAGTCCAGCTCTCAATACCATATGTGACCAGTGGGAAGACCATAGCCTTGACTTTTGTTAGCACCTTTGTTGGCAGAGTAATGTGCCTGCTTTTCAGCACACTGTCAAGGTTTGTCATAGCTTTCCTGCCATAACGCAGATGTCTTCTGATTTCATGGCTGCAGGAATTTTAGAGGCCAAGAAGAGGAAATCTGTCACTACTTCCACCTTTTCCCCCTCTATTTGCCATGAAATAATGGGGCCGGATGCCATGATCTTAGTTTTTTAATATTTAGTTTCAAGCCAGGTCTTTCTTTGTCTTGCTTCAGCCTCATCAAGTGGCTTTTCAGTTCCTCTTCACTTTCTGTCATTAGTATAGTAAATCTGCATATCTGAGGTTGTCAATGTTTCTCCAGGCTATCTTGATTCCAGCTTGTAACTCATCCAGCTCGGCATTTCACTTGATGTACTCAGTGTATAGATTAAACAAACAAGGTGACAGCAGAAAGCCCTGGCATACTCCTTTCTCAATCTTGAACCAATCAATTGTTCCATACATGGTTCTAACTGTTGCTTCTTGACCCACATACAGGTTTCTCAGGAGAGAGATAGATGATCTGGTATCCCCAGCTCTTTAAGAGCTTTTTACAGTTTATCCACACAGTCAAAGATTTTGGCATACTTGATGAAACAGAAGTAGATTTTTTTCTGAAATTCCCTAGCTTTCTCTATGATCCAGCAAATGTTGACAATTTGATCTCTGGACATCTGGAAGTTCTTGGTTCACATAATGCTAAAGCCTAACATGCAAGATTTTAAGCATGACCTTACTAGCATGGCAGATGTAGATGTTTTTCTGGAATTTCTTAGTTTTCCCTATGATCCAGCAAATGTTGGCAATTTGATCTCTGGTTCCTCTTCCTTTTCTAAACCCAGCTTGGACATCTGGAAGTTCTTGGTTCGCATAATGCTGAAGCCTAGTGTGCAAGATTTCAAGCATGACCATACTATCCTGGGAGATATATGCAATTGCCCAATGGTTATCAAATTCCTTGGTACTACCTTTTTTGGGAATTGGGATGAGGATTGACCTTTTCCAGTCCTGTGGCCACTGCTGGGTTCCAGATTTTCTGACTTATTGAATGCAACACCTTGATGGCACCATCCTTTAGGGTTTTGAATAGTTTTGCTGAAATTCCATCACATCCACTGGCTTTATTAATAGCAATGTTTCCTAAGGCTCACTTGACTTCACTCTCCAGAATGTTTGGCTCTGAGAGGTTGACCCCACCATCATAGTAATCTGGTTCATTTGGATCTTTTTGTACAGTTCTTCCTTGTAATCTTTCCATCTTGATCTCTTCAGCATCTACTAGATCTCTACTGTTTATGTCCTTTATTGTGCCCATCTTTGGGCAAAATGTTCTCTTGATATCTCCAGTTTTCCTGAAGAGATCTCTAGTCTTTCCCTTTCTTTTGTTTCCCCTTAGTTTTCTATACTCTTTATTGAAGAAGGCCTTCTTGTCTTTCTGTGCTGTTCTTTGGAAATTTTTGTGTTTAGTTGGACATACCTTTTGCTTTCTCACTTGTTTTTCACTTCTTTCTTTAGCTGTTTGTAAGGCCTTATCAGATAAACACTTTATCTTCTTGCTTTTCCTTTTCTTTGGGATGGTTTTGTTCACTGCCTTCCACACAATATTATGGACCTCTGCCCATAGTTTTTTAGGTGCACTGTTTATAAGTTCTGGTCCTTTGAATCTATTTGTTACCTCCACTGCATACTCATAGGGGCTTTAAGTTATGCCTGGCTTGCCCAGTGGTTTTCTGCACTTTCTTTAGTTTAAGCCTGAATTTTGCTATGAGAAGCTGATGATCTGAGCCACAGTAAGCTCCAGGTCTTGTGTTTGCTGACTGTAGACAGCTTCTCCATCTTTGGCTAAAAAGAATGTAATCAATTTGATTTTGGTATTGGCCATTTGGTGATGTCCATGTATGAAGTTATCTCTTGTGTTGTTGAAAAAAGGATATTTGCTATGACTAATGCACTCTCTTGGCAGAATTCGGTTAGCCTTTGTCCTACTTCATTTTATTCTCCAAGGCCAAACTTGCCTGTTACTCCAGGTATCTCTTGACTTCCTACTTTTGCATTCCAATCCTCAGTGATGAATAGAACATCTTTTTTTATTTTGGTATTAGTTCTAGGAGGTCTTCTAGGTATTCACAGAACTGATCAGCTTCTTTGGCATAAGTGGCAGGGGCATAGTCTTGAATTACTGTGATGTTGAACGGCTTGCCTTGGAAACAAACCAAGATAATTCTGTCATTTTTGATGTTGCGCTCAAGTACTGCATTTCAGACTCTTGTTGATTATGAGGGCTACTCCATTACTTGTATGGGATTTTTGCCTGCAGTAATAGATATAATGTCATCAGAATTAAATTTGCCATTCCCATCCATTTTAGTTCACTGATTTCTAAGATGTTGATGTACTCTTGAGAGTTCCTTGGACAGAAAGGAGATCCAACCAGTCCATCCTAAACGAAATAAGTTCTGAATATTCATTGGAAGGACTGATGCTGAAGCTCCAATATTTTGGCCACCTTGATGTGAAGAACTGACTCATGGGAAAAGACTCTGATGCTGGAACAATCGAGGGCAGGAGGAGAAGGGGATGACAGGATGAGATGGTTGGATGACATCACCGACTCGATGGACATGAGTTTGAGCAAGCTCTGGGAGTTGGTGATGGACAAGGAGGTCTGGTGTGCTGTAATCCATGGGGTCTCAAAGAGTTGGACATGACTGAGCAACTGAACTGATGTTTATTGTTACCATCTCCTGCTTGACCATATCCAATTTACTTTGATTCATGGACCTCATAGGCCAGGTCCCTATGCAATACTGTTCTTTGCAACATTGGATTTTGCTTTCATCACCAGACCCATCCACAATTGACCACACATCTTTTCATCCATCTGTTGATGTATGCTTCAGTTACTTCCATGTCTTGGCCATTGTAAATAGTGCTGCTATGAACACTGGGGTGCATGTATATGGAGTTTTCATCTTTTCTGGATATGTGCCGAGGAGATGGATTGCTGGGTCCTATGGTAACTCTATTTTTAGTTTTTGAAGGAACTTCCATACTGTTCTCCACAGTGGTTGCATTATCAATATCCTATCAATAATGTAGGAGGGTTCCCTTTTCTCCACACCCTCATCAAGTGTCTTCTAATTTCATGGCAGCAGTCACCATCTGTAGTGATTTGTATCCTGAGAATAATAGAGGCTGTCACTGCTTCCATTTTCTCCCCATCTATTTGCCATGAAGTGATAGGGCCAGATACCATGATCTTCGTTTTTTGAATGTTGAGTTTTAAGCCAGCTGTTTTACTCTCCTCTTTCACGTTCATCAAGAGGCTCTTTGATTCCTCTTCACTGGACTTCCTCTTTCCTGGACTGCCAGGGAAGCCTTTTATTTGTACACTTTTTGAGGATGGTCGTCCTGACTGGTGAAGTACTGCCTCACTGAGTTTTGACTTGCATTCCTCTAATAGTTCTTGATGCTGAGCATCTTTTCACATGCCTGTTTACAGATCTGGATTTTTCTTCAGAGAAATATCTACTTAGGTCTTCTGCCTGTTTTTTGATTGGGTTGTTTTTTTTCTTGTTACTGAGATGTTTGAGCTGTTTGTATGTTTAGGAACTTGAATCCTATTTATCACATTGTTGGCAAAAATTTCCTCCCATTCTGTAAGTTAACTTTTTCTATTTTTATATATAAGTATCCAAAGGTGATAGCAACCTGAGCACTGTCCTTTTGGAGATCTCTGCTATAGTTCCAGTTATAAATTCATAATCCCGGTAAATATGAGTGAAAGTTTTTTTTACATTTCCATTTGTTTTTCATTTATTGTTTAAAATTTATTCTCTCCTATAAACTGCTGCTCACACCTGTAAAGGGAAAAAAAATAGATTTGTAAAATCTGTTAGCCCTTCCCCAGCAACCTAGCCATAGCTGATTTGCCACACATTATCCAAGCTGGGCTAGTTAGATTTCTTTCAGAAATTTAGAATTGGGATTCTCTGATGTTAATCTCTATAGTACTATCACTCAAACTAAAGTAATATAAACTCATAACGGAAAGGTTCAGCTTTGCTTGGCCTGTGTGTATAGAAAAGCAGAGAAACTCAACCCATAGAGGGAGTGAGGAGAGGGGGAAATTCCAAGACAAAACCAACCAAATGAAAAACCCCAAAACAGATATATGGAGAATAACATGAATAAGAGATTAAATATCCTCAGAAAAATAAATGTCCAGGTTGCAAACATCTTTTTTCCCCCCGACTCTAGTTTCCAGGATCTTGGCTGAACTTTTGCTCTTGCGTTCCCTATGTTGCACGTGTACTGTCCATTTATTGTGCTTAATTCTTACAACACTAAGAACCTTGTGTGTGTATTAGTGGCTCAGTCGTGTCCGACTCTTTGTGACCCCACAGGCTTCTCTGCCCATGGGATTCTCCAGGCAAGAATACTGGAGGGGATTGCTATTCCCTTCTCCAGAGGATCTTCCTGACCAGGGATCAGACCCTGGTCTCTGGCATTGCAGGCAGATACTTTACCGTTTAGACTACAAAATAGGCTACAGGTTACTGTTTAGACCTCAAGAACTTTGACTAAGACATAAATCAAAGATTTTGTTTTTTTTTTTAAAGATTTAAAGATTAAGATTTTGTCTTTTTAAAAAATTTTTAAAAAGTATTTAAGTCTGTTTGCTTTTTAAAATATGAGACTGGTAAATCTTTGAAGAACCTTGACCAAGACATAAAGATTTACCAGTCTCATATTTTAAAAAGCAAATAGACTTTTAAATATTTTAATCCTGTTTAATATTTTGCTTTGCTGTAGAAATAAATTTATTTTCATATTTGAAAATACATTTTTAATTAAAAAAATTGCCTATAACCCCACCATCTGGAAGTAGCTTCTGTTAATGTTTGATATATTTCATTGTAATCTGTATATGCCAGCATGTACTTGAGCACACACACATATACACACTGAATCATAATCAACAGCAAGCATAGTTTTGGTTTGCTATTTTTATTTAACAATGATTTTTGGAGATGGTTTTTATTTACTGTAACACCATTTAATGAACCATTTCCTGTTTATGATCACTCTGTTTTTTAACTTAAAAATATTAATTGTAGTCTCTTTGGTTCTTTGATTTTTTTTGTAATTTTTTTTATTCAGAAAATCTATATTAATTGTCCACCATATATCAGATATCTTTGATACAACTAGCTCATATGATATGTTTCCTTACTTTAAGGAAATTAGAGCCTTAATGTAAAAGAGCAATATGTTCATCAAATTTAGATCAGTCAGTTCTTTGAGGGAAAAGAGGTAAAGTGCTTGTTAGTGGGAAATTGGATTTTGGGCTGAATATTGACATATGAATAAATAACTAGAGAAAAGGGTACATGTGAAGTAGCAAGAGTTAAATTAGAAAAGTAAGCAGGGCACAGATCATGGTGAAGGGAGACTTAACTTGCCATTACATAAGAAATGGATAAAACTGAGAGTTTCAAGGAGGAGGGGTAGCCTGGGAGATTTGCATTTTCAATTGATTATATGACAGCAGAAGATGGATTGCTCAGGTGTAAACTTGATGTGAGGAAGCTAGTGGAAGTGAGAAATCTACTGAAATAATCTATGTAAAAAATGATATCCAATATCACTATATTAGGAATGGACAGAGATTGTTACAGATACATTGAAAAGATAATTTATGGTATGTGATGACTGGTGGGCTGTCAAAAAGTGAAGAGTGAGGAGAATCCCAGATTATTCTGTCTTCTGGCTTGCTATGATTACTTTTTACATAGAATACAAGAGAAGGGGCAGGTTAGCAAAAGATTATGTGTATTAATTCAGACATATTTGGCTTGAGTTTGCTGTTGGACTGCTAAGTAGAGATCCTCAGTAGTCAGCTACTGCACTAGTCAGTTCAGGCTGACTCTGAAACATACCACAGATCTGGGGTTTAAACAACAGAAATGTATTTCTCATAGTTCTAGGGGCTGAAAGTCCAAGATCATGATGCCACCATGGTCAGGTTCTGGTGAGAGCTCTCCTCCTGGCCTGTAGCGGTCCCTTTCTCTCCTCACATGGTGGAGAGAGAGAAGGGAAACTCTTTCACTCCCTCTTTGTCTAAGGCCACAGTCCTCTCAGATTAGAGCCCAGCCTTTATTACCTCATTTTACCATAATTTACCTCCTAAAGATCCTATCTCCAGATACTGTCATCCTGGGGCTTAAGGCTTTAGCGTATTAATTTGGGTGTGATGCAATGTAGTGCTTAGAAGCTAGAAATAAACCTGAAATTTAACTTTTTGTAACTGGCGAGGTAGTTGAGTATGCCACATGAGAATAGATGAGTCTGCCCAGATTGGGCATCCAGAGTAAGAAAGGAAATGGGTCAAGAACTCAAAGATTATGAATCTTGCTTTCTATGATTTTGTTACATTGTCTGTAATGAACAATGTTATCAGCACAGCATTAAACTTGCCTACTTTGTAAAATGTTGTTGATGTCTACTCTTCCATAATCAGTATATAACAAATGTAATGTTAGATCTTTAAAAAAAGATCCTTGATTAAAATTTGCATGGGATTAGTAGAGGCTGATTGTCAAGTAGACAGACTATATCTAAGTGAAGAAAATCTATCACAGATAAGTCTCCCTGCAGATGCTAAACCATGATGGTTCTCTATTTGTGGTCATTCAAATGATACATGAGATCTATAACTCATGAGCTTAGGACTGTTTAAGCATGAACTTTCCAGAAAGAAGTAAATTATTTAAAAAAGAATTGCTGTTTTCAGAAGGAAAGATATTGAGAATGTCGCTAGCTTAACATTTTTAGTATTAAGAAAAAATGTTAGGAAAAGATTTATAAAAGAAATTCAGTATAATATTAGAAATATAATGAGCGAATATATATGTAGGAATTGGGAATCTGTCCCAGATATTCGACAGAACAGTTTGACAACAGCATTTCCATAAACTTAAATTGAACAGTATTTTGAATTAAAAAAATAAGAAATTAAACAGTAGTTGTTGCAAAGTTGCATCTCATGTTATTAGGTGTTATATATCAAAAGTTTACGTAAATGGCAAGGATCTTACTTTTTTTTTGTAATCTTTGCCTATAAAATTTTGGTTTTTGCCATCAAACATGAGCCTTGGTCATCACATGTTAATAACCATATCTCTAGAGCATTGTGTCCAAAGTATGACAAACTTTTAGGTAATGCTGAACCTGTAGCCTGTGAGGGCATCTGGGGTGCTAACAGTGATATGAACTGAAAAAAATGCTGACTTTGTCCTACATATTATTTTCTGGATTTTTAAGAATGCTGAGGGCAAATCAGAAACTATATAAAGTCACGATATATTGCAACTTATTATATTGTCTATGCTAGTTTGCTGGGGAAATAAATTTGATTAGTTTAATTTATTCTTCACAAGGGCATGATGATTTTTTTTAATTCAGTAGCCTGTAATTTTATTAATAGCTTGCAGACTGATTTTTTTGTTTTGTATACAGTATATTTTCATAAATATACAAATGGAGAAGGCAATGGCACCCCGCTCCAGTACTCTTTCCTGGAAAATCCATGGACGGAGGAGCCTGGTAGGCTGCAGTCCATGAGGTCGCTAAGAGTCAGACACGACTGAGCGACTTCACTTTCACTTTTCACTTTCATGCATTGGAGAAGGAAATGGCAACCCACTCCAGTGTTCTTGCCTGGAGAATCCCAGGGACGGGGAAGCTTGGTGGGCTGCTGTCTATGGGGTCGCACAGAGTTGGACACGACTGAAGCGACTTAGCAGCAACAGCAACTGTATGTACTATACAGTAAAAAACCAGTATATTTACCAGTATACTGTAAAAAACCAGTATATTTTCAAGCATGAAACTTTACATTAAGATCCCTATCAACTGGGGTATTATGCCTTCATTTACTTCTTTCTACATAAACAGATGGCTTTAAAAAATGTAACATTGCCCACTTCTAACATCGTAATGATATTCCATGCATTCTAATGCATAATAAGTTAACTTTTCTGTGATTGTATTTACCACTTCTTTCAGGTAATTGGAGCCTTGCCAGAGTACATAAAATTCATTTATACTTTAACCTGACATGTCTTTATGAGAATTTTCTTATACTTTAGTCATTGCTTTTAATTCTGATGCATTTTAAGGGACATGATGATTATGCCTCTATAAAGACATAGAATACAGTGTATGGGTTAATAAGTAAATAAGAGACTTATAGTTTCTGCTTGGGATGTAACGCTCTGGAAGGGACATTACTGTCACCTTTAAAATAGCAGTAACAAAAAACTGGAGCATCTGCAAATTCAAAATTTTTCTTAAACACATCAGAGAGCTGAGGTGATAGAGCAACCAACTAACTGGAAACTTTTAACACAGGGCAGGATCACTTTTGGCTGGGGCAGATCCCATCAGCTATCAGTAATGTGTGATACCACTTGTATGTGGAATCTAACTCAAAATAAGAGAGTAAAATGGTGCTTACCAGGGGCTGCAGGGTTAGAGGAAAGGGAGAGATGTTTAAGCGTATGAACTTGCATCATGTAGAAAGTAAGACCTAGAGATCTAGTGCTCAGTCTAGTGAATAGACACAGTTGTAGTGTAATCATCAGACATTCCAAGAGCTTAAACTTAATGATTCTAAGACTAAGAAGAGACAGTCATTATTTGTGATAAAGGTGCTAATTATTGCTGTAATAGCAATTAAATTGCAAATATAAATGCCTCACATTAATGCTATACACCTTACATTTACACAGTTATGTCAAATATATCTCAATAATAAATTTAAAAATGAATTTAAACTTTATTAATAAAGGCAGTGCAGGTTAGAAAGAGAATTTAGTGTCTAGAGGCTGCGGATATAAAACAGGCATTTTTGTTCACTTGTATACTTTTCTATATGGATGTCACGGGATGCTCATGGAGAAAAATAAAGATTGGCTAGAGTCCTCAGAAAGAAGCTCTTCTAGCCCAGACTTAGTATAGAGTACTGCAACCACTCTGGGCAAGGCAGGAGATGCCATCTGGATTTTTCCATTCCTCCTGCAAAGTTTTAAACTGCTAGGGGAAGGATGAACTGATTCTTAGGGTCCTAGCTGAAAACGCATTGAAGTGAGGGAAAGGCAGTAGAAAACACCCCTCTTTCCCTACAGAAAAGGCAATGCGAATATCTCCTCATCTCAGATCTGCAGCTGGAGGAAGATTGACGTGCTAAAATGACCCAGAGCTACAGAATCTAGTTAAGACTGAGAGTCAATCAAAACAACAGAGAATGAATATCCATCATCCTGCTCTGCCACCAGCCAGGCTAGCAAGCTTCAAATAAAAGTAACAGTGGAGCACTACTGGGTGAGTAAAATAGCATGCAGAGAGGCTTTCTCAGAAGCACAGAGCAAAGGAAAGACTAAAGCTGAGGGTAGAGAAGCTTGAGAAAGATCCCTCAACCCAACTAGTCCCTACCCTAAACATAAGATAATACAAGAAGAATATGATTCCTGAAATATAGGCAATAACTTCAGTAATAGCAAATCTCAAACCTAGCTCAAATCCTGAGTAAATTGATTCAAAGCCTAGCACTACCAGAAGGATAGTCACTCTCATTTAAAAACATAAAACCCATTTGCTCAGTCTCTAATGTCCAGCTTTAAACAAAATTTATGAGGCCTACAAAATGGCACAGTAAAATGGACAGACTGCCAGGAAAATTCAACCGACTAGATGTATGACCCAGATAATAGAACTATCAGACACATTTTAAATAACTATTATTAATATTTTATAGACCCTAATGTAAAAGGTAGATACTATGCATATCACATAGGTAATTTTAGCAGAGCTGGAAACCATAAGAAAAAATTAAACAGAAGAGTTACCAATGAAAAACACGGTAATGGAGTGGAAGAATGCCTTTAATGGGCTCCTCAGTATGCGTGGTACAGCTGAGCAAAGAATTATTGTACTTGAATGTAGGTCCACAGAAATTACTCAGAATGAACAACCAAGATAAAAGTTTAAAACATAGAAAAATCAGAAAAAACAAGTTATGATACAGTATCAACTAGTGCAATTGTAATACCAGAAGTAATTTTATATATGTGTAATTGTAATCCAATATGGGAAAGACAGAATGCAATTGAAGAAATGATGGCAAGTATTTTTTTTAATTAATAAGGAAAACATTGAGAATTTAATGAAAAAAATCAATGGGAAACACCAAAGCATGGATTGAAGAAGCTCAANAAGAAATGATGGCAAGTATTTTTTTTAATTAATAAGGAAAACATTGAGAATTTAATGAAAAAAATCAATGGGAAACACCAAAGCATGGATTGAAGACGCTCAAAGAACAAATTACATTCAAATGATAAATTAAGATAAATAGAAAATCTTGAAGACATCCAGGAAAAAATGCATATTATACACAGCTGACTTCTCATCAGAAATAATCCAGAAGACAAAAGAGTTGAAAGTCAAACACCAGCATTTAGTATAGTCTACAGCTTTAAATTGTCCCAGAACTAGGTTATTTCACCTACACTGGTTAATATCATGCGACTTGTTTCTCTATCACTGAACTGTATATAGTAAGATTAGCAGATGTCTAGCATGCTGTGATCAAAGAAATTTTAAAGTAGGAAAAGTATTTCAAAGGGGAGTGGTTTAAACTACTAATTGATTTTTTTAAAACAGTATTTTGATCCATGAAGGCAGATATTTTGATCACTATTATTTATTAATACCTGCACTAGTGATTGTAATATAGTAGATATCTGCTTATTTGTCAAAAAGATTGTTGAATAAATTAATCTGTAACGAGAACACATCATAACTAAATATAACAAAACCGTTTTTCTAAAGCACGCTTTAGGAAAATCTGTAATCTATCTATCTATATCTATAAAACACACACACACCTAGAACGTGTTTTAGGATTTTAGCATTATTGTGTACAAATGTTAACTGAACATTAGTCAAAGTTGGAATGAGGGGTGAAAAATTTGCTTTGAGACAAAGACCTCCTTCCATGCCCAGTAATTTTTGCTGTTGATAGACTTAAAAACGACGTTCTATTATATACTGATTTCATTTTTCTTTTTTCTGATATTTCTAATTTGCCCTTAGTAAGAGTTGAATGGTTATTTCTCCTTAAAATCTGTGCACACACACAGATACACATATATATTAAAATAATTATTAAGACAAATTTTTCCCATTTATCGATGCACTTTGCCACATCTTAGTGTCCAACTTAAAAACTGTTACAGCAGCAGTGACTTCTGTAGAGATCTTCTTCAATCTTAATGTGAGTATAGTTAACACTATAGTTCCTTTGTTTAAATTTATCAATACTGAAAATAGCAGAATTGATCCCTTGATATATACTAATTGCCTAGAATGTGACCACAAATTCTGCATTGCTGGTACCATCATGGTAAATGCTGTTTAACTTATGCAAAATTTATAGAATGATGACAAAACAAAAGCTTCTGAGAGAATAATTGTTTCCCCATAAGCTGAAACATCTTAGACTCCATTCCTAAAGTGGAAATCAGCCTTGACTTATCTATTGACTCATTTGATGCACACAAATAATGGCAAGATAATATACAGTATTAAGATATATTCTATTTTTCATGGCCTGGGTGTATGTATGGGTGTGTAGGTATGTCTGTGAGTGTGCATGTATGTATATCTATGTACTTATTTTCATATACTTTCTTTTAACTAACTATTTCATTTTCCTTTACATCATCGTGTGTTGTTGCTTTAAACTTTACAACCTGAGTCCGCCCTCTAATTCAATAAGGGAAGAAAGACACTGCAAGGGTCTACAGAAATTCAGAAGGATAGTCCACAAAATTGGCTGCGTGTTGAAAACACTTGTGGGTTTCTAAAGAAATATTGATGTCTTGGTTACAGCCCCGGAGATTCTAATTTAAAATTTATGGTGTGTAAATGGGATATTAGGATTAAAAAAAAAAAAATCAACTCCCCAGTTGTGCCTTATATGCAATAAAGTTTGAAAACCACTGCTCTAGAAAACGTAGTTAATATAAGTACGTTTATATAAGTACCTAATAAGCATAGATTCATGTGTAAATTAAGTAACCATTTTATTAACCTTTTATGATTTTAAAAATCATAAAAGTGTGCTGAGGTTATTTTTATTGAGACTTAAAGTGATTTGATGTACTATATCAATCTTCAAGAAGGGGTGTGTTCTTTTTGTGGAGTCTATAGAATTACCCTCATTAAAAGTCAGAAGACATGGGTTTGAGCGGTGATTTCTAAGTATGCTGCCTTGACTGGACTTCTTATGAAACTTCCTTATGTATCAAGTGCAGATAGTATTTTATTCCTTATGATATTTTGCAAATTCAGTGGAGTATGTGAAGGAAATTCTTAATAAACACAGTGCAGATTTTGAATATAATTACCCACTGTTGTTTCTAGCCTTTTTGTATACAGTGTATGTTTTTGAGATTGTTTTACTGAATAACACATTTACTATTAACTCATTCACATATGTGTTCATTAAGTAATCCTTTATTCAAATGCTTACTATGTTTTTCAGACACTTGCTAGTATTGTAGATACAGAGCCACACCTAGTTCCTGTCTTTCAAATGAATCACTAATACAGAAGAAATGCACAGACACATTTGTATTTTTGATGAGAGGAAGCTAGAATTCCAGGATACGCTTCACTAAAACATAAATGCCACATCAAGGTCATTTTATAATTTTTTAAAGTCCAAACAAAATGCATTCAGGTATAAGACATTTTTCTAATGCCTCTTGGGCATTGACATTTTGGTGCATTGAGTGGAATACATTATGTTTTAAAAATGTGTTTATTGGGAGGTAGTATAAACTATTAATGGATAAAGGTGTAAGCTTTGAAATCATATTGTCTTGGTTTAAATCTTTGCTTTACTGAAAGTCAGCTGCACAACCTCGGGCAGATTTTTATGTTCTGTGTTTCAGTGTCCTCATCTGCAAAATAAGATAGCAATGCTTACCTCTAGGAATTGTGAAAATCTATGAGATAATACCTTTGATGTGTGGCACATGGGGAATGGGCATTATTCACAATTTATTGTAAAATTGCTTTGATATTGCTTAGTCAGGGAGAATATCCTTTTTGCTTTTTTACATGTCAAAATGTTTAAGTGGAACTGTATTGTACTTAAGGTATGTGTTAGGCATTACAGAACTAGAGAAAATGTGATTTCATTAGCCAGATAAAGGAAAAAAGTTGGCAAACATGAAATATTTTATGTTAAATCAACATATCAATATTTTCTTTTTCTGCTTTCTGGCTTAAGCCTATTATTATTCATCAGACACTCATATCCTTTATTATGCCTTGTGGTAATTTTAAAGAGAACATCTGTTTTTGTAGAAAGTCTGCTATGAAACTACATCAGTGGAAATAGTAGTAAACCTAATATAAAAAGTTGAGGACTGCTGCTAAGGCATGGGATTATACTGATTTACTTTGACTTTTATTATGTGTAGGACACAATTATAAACTAACCATACATTTCAGATGAGTTGGTATTGTAAATCCAGTGATTATTTGTTCTTTGATAAAAGTCTATAGATTTTAGGGTTTGTGAATGATCTTATGAAATGTGGCTTCTTCCGTGGCTGTATTGTGTCATAGAAATTACTCAAGCTAACTTAAATGGGGAGCTCTCTGGATATTTTTTAGTATGTGATACTTTGCTTATTTTTCCCAACAAGTACACTGTGACTTTTTAGGCATTAAACCTTTGCTTTGCTTCTTTTATATATATATATATATATATGCACACATACATGTCTATATACATGCATGTATCTATATATATTTATGTTTGCATGTATGTAATGGATATATTTATATTCATATATGTGTGTGTATAGATATATATTTAAGAGGGGGTCTCTTGATTTAGATAATGAAAATTTTTCATTGCCTATTAAGTATTATTTTCATCTTAGAAAATGCTGTGGTTTTCTTTCTGGGTTGATATTATGACAGAATGGGTCAAAACCAAAGTAAACACAATATTAACTTTACATATGAAAAAAGAAGTACATCAATATAGAAATTGAAGTATATAAAAAGTATGTAAATCGATGATTAATTTATATAGATCATCAAGATAGCTATAAAACCTATTCACAAATGAGAAGTTCAGAATTCCTGCAGCCGGGCTTATCCTGTTAAGAGAACATATATTTTTAAACAGACATAAGAGTTTATATACATAGAGAGAAGCCCTTCTGTTACAGCATAAAATACGCTTTGCATACAGTTACTACTGATATAGGAAGCTTCTAACATCTTCCCCAAATCGTCATGATATTGGAGATGAGCTTTATAACATATCTAATTCAGATATAGATTTTATTGCCTTTTTCCTTTGTTTCTAAACAATGTGATATACTGAACTAAGGTAGGATTTTTTTCCTGATTGCAAGGCTATGTCCAAGACTTAATATTAAATCACCATAATTTTGTGTACAGCCACAGTTCAGCTATTGATTTTATTTTTTTCCCTGAATTTTACAAATAAAATCAGAATAGGTAAAACAATTTTATCAATTTGACAAGAAACACCTAGCTTACTCAATTAAACAGTATATTGGTTCTTTTCCCTTGCATTATAAGCTTCAATAAGCCTTTTCAGGCTAAAGCTTGTGTGTGTTCTTTTATTCTGTAATTGAATAGCCCTTTGAACATTTAAATGCTGCTTCTCCTGTGTTGCCATCAAACTTCATTCCTTAGATTGTTGTTTTTAGTTTTTCTCATATTTGTCTTTCAGACTAGTTTGTAAACCTCACGACAATAAATATTTCTTTCCATGGCATTGTATCAACTAGGTGTTTGGTGAATGCACTGAATAGATTTAAACCTAACATTTAAAACTGGAATGTTTTATAATTTAAACAAATTACGATGCAAGTGATACTCTTTCTATATAATAACTATCTTCATCTATAATAAGTAAAGTAACTATGTGACTTGATACAGAAGACTTGTTGGCTATATATCATAGCTCTTAAAAGAAGGAGCAAGATCAAGGTTTTGATGGGTGAAAGACTGGAGAAGGAACTCAAGTAGTACTTGGGTTCTGCTCTGAATATCCATTATGATTTAACTTCTCTGGATCTCTTACCTTGAACTTAAGTTGAAAATGATCACATTTGCACCATTAATCACATAGTTGTTTTTTTCACCCAACCACTTTAGAAATACATACTGAGCACTATTATATGCTCCCCATGATTCTAAGTACTCAGGATTTAATCCCTACTTTCAAAGAATGATCTTTCACTCAGTGGGGTGGACAAACGAGCAGACTCTCTTACTCAGGATTACATGTTACACAGGGCTTCTCTAGTGGCTCAGATGGTAAAGAATCTGCCTACAATTCAGGAGACTCGTGTAAGATCCCTGGGTTGGGAAGATCCCCTGGAGAAGAACATGGCAACCTACTTCAGTCTTCTTGCCTGGAGAATCCCATGGACAGAGGAGCCTGGCGGGCTACAGTCCATAGAGTCACAAAGAGTCGGACACGACTGCGCAACTAACATTTACATGTTACAGCATTATTATTTGAGTCTTACTGCTTGGTGACAGCTTAAATGGCACATCTTCAAAAAGGAGATACCTGACTTAGCACCCAGTCTAATGCTGTATCCCCAGCAGCATCATGATCATTTTTAAAGTGAACAACACTCTCTAAATCTTTCCTGTCTAACAGTCTATTTTGTTTCTCCCAAATGAAATGTCATTTTATTCACTTCCCCCTACCAGTTTTAGTGAAAAATAATTGACCACATCAGTGCATAATTTTGAGTTGTACAGCATAATGGTTTGATTAACATATATTGTGAAATGCTTATCATAATAGGTTCAGCTGACATCCATCTTCTCATCTATTAATAGGTACACAAAAAAGAAAAATGGGAAAAACTCTTATGATGAGAAAACTTAGTATTTACTCTCGTAACTTTTCTATATGTCATACAGCAGTGTTTGTTAAAGTTATCAGGTTGTACTTTATAGTCTAGTACTTATTTATCTTATAATTGCACATTTGTGTCTTTTGACATTTTTCCTGTATTTTTCCCTCCCTCATCCTTCCCTTCTGGTAACCAAAAGCCTAATCTCTTTTCCTCTGAGTTTGGTTTTTATTTTCAGTGAAATCATAGCATAATGTCTTCAAGGTCCACTCATGTTTGTCACAAATGGTAGTATTTTATTATTTTTAATGGCAATAATATTCCCATGAATATTTATACAGCAACTTCTTTATCCATTTATACATTGATGGAAACTTAGGCTGTTTTGGTGTCTTGCTTATTGTAAATAATGCTGCTATGGCCGTGGGAGTGCAGATATTTTTTCCAGTTAGCATTTTTGTTTCCTTCGGATATAATCCCAGAAATGTAATTGTTTGATTATATGGTGGTTCTATTTTTAATTTTTTGAGGAACTTTCATACTGTGTTGTATAGTGACTCTACCAGTTTACAAGCCCATCAGCAGTGCACGATTCCCTTTTCTCCACATGCGTACCAGTGTTTTTATCTCTTGTCTGTCTGATGATGGCTTTTTTTAAAAAAACAGATTTGAGTTGATATTTCATTGTGGTTTTAATTTGCATTTCCCTAATGACTAGTGATGTTGAGCATCTTTTCACGTACCTGTTGACTTTTTGCACATCTTTTTAGAGAAATGTCTATTCATGTCCTTTGCACTTAAGTTGGGTTATTTTTTGCTATCAAGTTGTTTAAGTTCTTTATTTGCAGGTATTAGCCCCTTATCAGGTACATAGTTTGCAAATATTTTTCTACTCCATAGGCTATCTTTCACTTTGCTAATGGGTTCTTTTGCTGTGCAGAAGCTTTTTAGTTGCATGTAGTCCCACTTGTTCATTTTCTACTTTGTTGCTTATGTTTTACATGTCATATCCAAATAATCATTACCAAGGCCCATATCAAGAAGTTTATTTTTGTATTTTCTTCTATGATTCATATCATCTATATTCATTGTTTTGGATCTTACACTTAAGTCTTTAATCTATTGGAAGTTAATTGTTGTGAGTGATGCAAAACACATAAGTTCAGTTTCATTCTTTAAATGTAGATATTCAATTCTTCTGCCACCATTTATTGAGGGGACTTGCTCCACTGAGTATTCTTGACTTGCTGTGAAATATTAATTAACTGCATATGCTTGGGTTTATTTCAAGGCTTTCAATTCTGTAGTATTGGTTTATTTGACTATTTTAATGTCAGTACCACTATGTTTTTATGACTACTCTGCTATAGTCTCCTATACTCTTCTATAGTATAGCATGAAATCAGGAAAGTTCTTCCACTTTGTTCTTGTTTTTCAGGGTTTCTTTGGCTCGTCTGTCATTCAATATAAATTTTAAGAGTGTTTTTCCTATTCTGTAAAAAATAAAATGCCATTGGAATCGTGATAGAAATTTCACTGAATCAACAGATGACTAGATGACTTTCATTAACATTTACATTTAAAAAATATTCTTCCAATCCATGAACATGGAATACTTTTCCATTTCTATGTGTCTTCATTTTCTTTCATCAATATGTAATTTTCAGCATAGAGATCTTTTATGTCCTTAAATTTATTCCTAAGTATTTTATTGCTTTTGATGCTATTATAAATGATTTCAGATAACTATTGTTAGTGTATAGAAATACTACTGGTTTTTGCAAGTTAATTTTTTATTCTGTGACCTTACAGAATTTATTGATCAGATCTGGCAGCTTTTTGGTTTAGTCTTTAAAACTTTCTGTATAAAAAATCATGTCACTTGCAAAGAGACAATTTTACTTCTTCCTTTCCAGTTCTGATAACTTTTATTTTCCTTGCCTGACCTGATTGTTCTAGCTAGAACATCCAGTACTTTGTTGAATAGGACTGGTGAGAGTAGCACTTTTGTCTTATTCCTGATCTTAGAAGAAAAGCTTTCAACCTTTAACCATGAAGTATGATGTTAGCTTGGGCCTTTATTGAGATATGTTCCTTCAGGCCTACTTTGTTGAGAGTTTTTATCATGATTGGAAATTGTTTTGTCAGTGTTTTTTTGCATCTATGATCACTTGATTCTTTTCTATCGTTCTATTAATGTAATGTTTCACACTGATAATTGTATGGTGACTTTCTTTGTCTCTTTTTGCCAGTTATAATTTAAAGTATATTTTGTCTGGTATAAGGATAGCTATTTTTTTTTTTTTT
>SJYQ01001067.1:1040741-1061233 GCA_006410935.1 Redunca redunca | reverse complement strand
TGATGCGTTTGAACTGTGGTGTTGGAGAAGACTCTTGAGAGTCCCTTGGACTGCAAGGAGATTTAACCAGTCCATTCTGAAGGAGATCAATCCTGGGGTTTCTTTGGAAGGAATGATGCTGAAGCTGAAACTCCAGTACTTTGGCCACCTCATGCGAAGTGTTGATTCATTGGAAAAGACTCTGATGCTGGGAGGGATTGGGGGCAGGAGGAGAAGGGGACGACCCAGGATGAGATGGCTGGATGGCATCACGGACACGAAGGACGTGAGTCTGAGTGAACTCCGGGAGATGGTGATGGACAGGGAGGCCTGGCGTGCTGTGATTCATGGGGTCGCAAAGAGTCGGACATGACTGAGCGACTGAACTGAACTGAACTGAACTGATCTAGCTTGGTCATAGCTTTCCTTCCAAGGAGTAAGCATCTTTTAATTTCATGGCTGTAGTCACCATCTGCAGTGATCTTGGAGCCCAAGAAAATAAAGTCTGACACTGATTTCACTCTTTCCCCATCTAGTTCCAATGAATTGATGGGATCAGATGTCATGATCTTTGTTTTCTGAATGTTGAGCTTTAAGCCAACTTTTCACTCTCCTCTTTCACTTTCATCAAGAGGCTTTTTAGTTCCTCTTCACTTTCTGCCATAAGGGTGGTGTCATCTGCATATCTGAGGTGATTGATATTTCTCCTGGAATCTTGATTCCAGCTTGTGCTTCTTCCAGTCCAGCGTTTCTCATGATGTACTCTGCATAGAAGTTAAATAAGCAGGGTGACAATATACAGCCTTGACGTACTCCTTTTCCTATTTGGAACCAGTCTGTTTTTCCATGTCCAGTTCTAACTGTTGCTTCCTGACCTGCATACAGCTTTCTCAAGGGGCAGGTCAGGTGGTGTGGTATTCCCATCTCTTTCAGAATTTTCCACAGTTTATTGTGATCCACACAGTCAAAGGCTTTACACCTATACAAGTAGTTTGTGGATTTTTTTTTTTTAATTCTTCCAATCAATATGGTGCTATACATGGTTTCCTCTTATAATAGTTCAAGCAGTAATGTAGGGGAATAAAAGTGAGTGTTGAGAGCTGTGATGTGGGAAAGAGGCAAAGGAGATGTAGGGATGTGTGTAGGTTGATACTGAAATGGAACTGGAGAAGTTGCAGAAAAAGGGAACGGTGGTAGAAGGTTGACAGCCATGTTCCCAAAATAGGTGGCTCATGATGCTGGGAGCGGGGCTTGAGTTGACTAGAATTTGGAGTCAGTATGTGAGGCAATTTTTTTCCCTCTTAATTTTTCTAAACATTTTTAAGCCCATCCCACAAATTTTTGGATATCACTTGTCTCTACCCCCATCCCCAGAAAAAATATCAACTCATGTTGATGTTTAATTGAAACTCTGTGAATTTTAACTTAGGTAAAGCCTGTCTTTCATTAAATAACTTTTGTTGAGTCCATTTTTTAAGAGATGGCAGCTTGTGAAAATGACTATGGATTCAAAGGTGACAATTTTATACTGACCTTTGCAAAGTGTTCACACAGTTTTGCTTGGGAATTGGATCTTTGGTGTATCCAATTGTTGCAATAGTATTTGTTGCTTATTCTTAACAACTTTGTTTTTTAAACTGTGTTTAGTAGCAGATCTTAGAAATTACTAGATTTCTACAGACACTAAAATACCCAAGTACTGGGTAGAAATATACTGAGAAAATTCAAGGAGAAATATATCTTATATGATTTGAGTTTTGTCTGCGTAAAACTTAGAAAACCAATAAACTTTATTTTCTTTTTCTTCTCATTTATTATTGTCATAGAAGTGATATGAGAGATAATGAGCTTCAGCGATCAGAAGATATTAACAAAAGTCATAATGGCCTCACTTGGATTTTTTTCTTTAGACACGACACAATGCTAATTTCCATAGACCTGTAACTTTGTAAACTATACAGTATATTACCTATGTTACATATTAATTATATGAAGAATATACATTTTATTTCATCATTTCCTGAACCAGTGTCTATGACAGTTTACAGGAAATTACTTGATCAGAAATATCAATGAAAGTATGTTGTAGGACTTCTTAAAAAATCTGCCATTTCATATGAAAATTCAATGTCAATTTAAGTCCAAGTCTTTTGATTAAAAAAATATATATATTTATTTATTTATTTATTTTTGGCTGTGTTGTGCCCTTGGCAGTGAAAGAATGTGGTCCTAACCACTGGACCTCAAAGGAATCCCAGTCTTCTGATTCTTAAATTATATATGATATACACTGTTGTACAAATTTCTGTTATTAATACTCTGATAACCATTGTACTTTTACATTAAAAAACAGTGAGTAAATATTTCTCAAGGTATCAAGTCTTGACTTCTAAAACCATACAGTATGGATTCTGCTGTTTCATTTGAACTTGCCTTTTTCACATTTTTGCTACTGTTTCTTTTCATCTGTTATTTCTCACATAGGTAATTTTCTTCTAGTCAGAATTGAGTTGAGTAACTTTCCCCAAGGATACTGTCAAACTATTCAATTATTATTATTTTGGAACTCCAGAGTATATATGTTCCAGTCAGTAATTAAACTTTTTTTTTTTTAGTGATAGTGATTTCATCCATTTGAAACAGCAGAGTTCTGAGGCTCGGAATAATTGTAACCAAGTATAATAAGCCCGTGAGTTTCATTCAGGAACTACTTACTGCAATAGAACACATTTTTCAACCCCAGTAAGGTTGTTCATGTGATTTTTTAGCCCACAGATTACAAGATTGCAAGATTGGCCACTAGAGTTAGGCACACTGACAACTTAAGTGTCATCTTATTTCAAGGCTATTGAAGAAGCTCTATTAAGTATGTGAAACTTTAAAAGGTAGTGTCATTACATGGAGACATACAGTCCTACAGTTATTAACTTCTGAGGGAATCACAATGTTGTAGATCAGGATAGCACTGGTCTGTCACGGTGATGATGTTAATCAGGAATAAATTTTACTCTTTGTACTGTGTTTTAGGAATTAAGAAATTGATATCTTTTTAGAAGATTTTTATGAGTTGTTTAGTCTCTAATTCATGTCCAACACTTTGCAACACCATGAAGCACTCCAGGCTTCCCTGTCCTTCACTGTCTCCCTGAGTTTGTTCAAACTCACGTCCACTGAGTCAGTGGTACCATCCAACTGTATCATCCTCTGTCATCCACTTCTCCTCTTTCCCTCAGTCTTTCCTAGTATCAAGATCTTTTCCAATGAGTCAGCTCTTTGCATCAAGTGGCCAAGATATTGTAGCTTCAGCATCAGTCCTTTCAATGACTATTCGGGGTTTATTTCCTTACTGGTTTGATCTCCTTGCTGTCTAAGGGACTCTCAAGAGTCTTCTTCAGGACCACAGTTCAAAAGCATCAAATTTAAGGGTAAATGTTTTCAAAGCTTTGTTAATAAATTTCAGTTTTCCAGAAAATTCACTTAAGAGAACTCCTCTGATATCAAAAAAAATGGTGCTGCTGTGTTTGGACTTTGTTTTATTTTATTGCTTTTATCTTCTTATTTAATATTTCAAGAGGTTACTTCCCACATAAGAGTCTGTTACATTTAATATGTAATAATAGTAGTAATTAAACAATTGTCTAAAGACTAGCACATTTGTTGATGAAGGAATTTTCAGAGCCGATAATTAGAATTTGTAATTGACCTTTCTCTATGAATCAGGTGTATAGTTTTGAATCCTGATGGTAATAGTGAGTCTCCATTTTTAGCGCAGCTGAACATCCTGAGGTGAGAAGTGTTTATTTCTGTTGTAGATTTTCTCTGTGGTTTTGCTTACCTGCTCAGCCTCTTTTAGGCTTCCCTGGTAGCTCAGCTGGTAAAGAATCTGCCAGCAGTGCAGGAGACCCGGGTTCAACCCCTGAGTCAAGGAAGATCCCCTGGAGAAGGCAATGGCAAACCACTCTAGGATTCTTGCCTAGAAAATCCCATGGACAGAGGATCCTGATGGGCTACGACCATGGGATCACAAGAAGCAGACACAAGTTGGTGACTAAACCACCACCACCATAAATATATTAGGTGACTAACAGTTATCAGGCATCTGTTTGATATCATCTGTGGAATAATTTCCTGATATATTCTGGGAATATGTAAATGAAAAAACTGTATGACTCCAAACCTTGCCCACTAGCTACTTGCTAGAATAATGTACAAGGAATATATGAAAAGATTACCAATGTCAAAACAGAGTTTGTACAAAATAGAACTTTGGAGAAGACATGACCAGGTCTGCCCATGTAGTCAGGGAAGACTTCCTCAAATAGGTGCTTTAAACTGCTTGAAACATGTTTAAGAATTTATGTGAAGGATAATGAAAGAAAGGCATTTTAGATTGTGGCCCTCCCTGTGCAAAAACTTAGAGACATTCTCCATTAGTTATGGGCCAGGAAGATATTGCTGGCTTGGGGATAGTGGTAGAAGCTGACCACTACTCCAGAGTCTAGATCAGGATGGGCTTTGGTTCCCATGCTACAGAGCTGTAGTTTGGTGAATTAAAATAGGATGAAGTGACACAGAAGAGGGTTAGGAAACTAACACCCTGGGCTAGGTGAGAGATGATGAATAATGTGATAAAGAACACAGAGACACAGTACTAGATATGAAATAATTTTAGAGACACATTTCAGTTAGGTTTAATGAATGACTGGATTCAGGGGAGAGTAAAGGGGAGGGACAGTGAAGGTTGATTCTTAGGTCTCTCTTGGCTGAGTATATAAAAGGAACTCTGGGGGCAGGAACAGTTATTTTTGGAGGCAAAAGTGAATTAAATGTTATGTTTAATCTGAGATAATTTTGAGAGATATAAGGTAAGATATTCAGAAGGTGTCAGCTTCAGCTCTGGTGTTATCCTCTCGGAAGCCATAAGTTGGAAATGGACTATGAACTGGCTACTAGCTGGGTTTCAGCAGATGAGGTGTTGGGACTTCCCTGGGGCCCAGTGGTTAAGACTCTGTGCTTCCACTGCACGGGATATGGGTTTGATCCCAGGTTGACGGGGTAAGATCCTGCATGATGCATGATGCAGTGCCCCTCACCCCCCGAAAAAAGAGGAAAAGATACTAAATCAGAAGATGTGTCTATGGTCAGTGCAAGGGGAAAGGGAAGATATTTTAGGCTGACTAGTGACATGATCTTGGAATAATGAGACTGGCATTACTTAACTCAGTGTGTGCTGAAGTAATGAATAATAAGGATGGATCATGAATCTGCAGGGTGAGGCCAAATTGTGGAGAAAAGTAACAGTAATTAAGAGTTTATGTCATTTTTAATTGAAGAGACTTAGAAACGGGGAATTAAATCACATGGTGAAAGTGCTGTTTAAGCATAAGTAATCAAGTTGAGGTTGAATGGGGAGAATTTATTACAGTCAAACCCATGTGAGTTTTGGTTCCTGCAGTTAAAAGAGATAGCAGAGGATCATTTTAGATGTGATATAGGAGACAAAGAACAGGAATGAAATGGCAAATTACATTAGAATGACAGTAGATTGATAATTATATTACTGATTTGCTTATTCTTAACAAATATTCTTTAGTTATCATGCTTCTTATTTTGTTCCAGTTAGCCATTTTTCTCTGTGATGCTTGCTTCAGTCACCTCTCCATTTGGTCTTTATCTTATATTCTGCTTGACTCTTATATTTTCCTCTTTGTTTTTACTGTCCTGCTGAGTAGACAGACAGCTCTGGAGGCAAGTTGTGTTGCTTCAAGTATGAGGGAAAAAAACATGTCCTGCAGTCATGATCTTGCTTTCTTGGCAGACACAGAGAAACAGGCTTTAAATTCTAGTGAAAAACACTGCCTTAGACTCAAGGCAGCAGTTCTGATGTTCCTGTGGGTTTACGGGGGAAGAAAGAAATGCAGGAAGAAACAAACAAAAAAGAAACCTCACTAAAAGCAGAGGGACTCCAGACTGCGCTTAACTCTTCCTCACCTACACTAAGATCCAGTACACTTTGACTATCAATGCATTTTGGCTATTGCAATCTTTCATTTATTTATTTATTTTTCTGTGAAGTAAATGTAGGGAAAATGTTACAGGGCTATTGATGAGACCGTGACTGCCATGTATATACACAAGCAGATTTCAATATGGGTCTGGGAAAAGTTGAATCTTGGCCATCCCCTTTAGGTTTTAGCACCTTGAACTGACATAGTGCCATCTGTTTTTACAAGTCTTTTATAGATTTTCCCTAATATCTGACAAACTGTTTGTTTAGTCTTCCATGAGAGTTCTAGGCAGGCCCCATGTCTTTTTAGTAATTGCCCTTGGCATATATTTAGCAGAATTATGTACCAGTAAAATCTAGTGTTGAGGTCCTAACCTCCAGTACCTTAGAATGTACCTTATTTGGAAATAAGGTCTTTAAATAGGTAAAAATGAGGCTGTTAGGTTGGGGCCCTAATCCAATCTGATTGGTGTCCTTTTAAGAAGAGAAAGTGAAACAAAGGTTGTGAACACAGAGGAAAGGCCATGGGAAGGCGCAGCAAGAAGACTGCCATCTGCAAATTAAGGAGAGAAGCCTTAGGAGAAACCAAACCTGCCAACACCTTAACCTTGGACTTCTAGCCTCTAGAACTGTGAGAAATAAACGTGTTGTTTAATCCACCAAGTGTTTTGTTCTAGCACTCCTAGAAAATGAATACACCATACTTTCCAATTAGTAAGTTTGTATTATTCCTGAGAGGATTTTTGGTAGCTGTAATTCTCTCTGCTATACTGAAAATGTGAGACCTCCTGATGGTTTGATGAGCCTTTCTCTTATTTTAACTTGCTTTTATACTTGTAATATTATTCCAGAGCTAAGTAGTTTCTGTTCTCATTTTGTTAGTGTGATATGTTTCACTTAATTGCATTTTTCATTCTTCTAGACATTTTGAATACATTTGCTAAAGCTGAAATGAGAATCTCGATAAATGAATAAATAATGATTTACTGACATCTGCAGTGTCTTAAACTTTTATTGATCTTCAAAAATGAGATTTTCTAATAGAGAATAATACATCAGAGGTTTCTATAGATTTTATTAAATGTGATGCATTTTCAAAAACCATCAGAAAGCATGTTCTCAACACAAAGACAGTACGGTTGACCCTTGAACAATGGGGAATAGGGGCACTAACTCTCTGTGAAGTAAAAAATCTGAGTTCAACTTTACAGTGGGTCCTCTATAGCCACAATTCTGCAACTTCAGATTCAACAACTGTAGATTGTAGTTTCTAGTATATATTTAGGAAAAACAAAATCCATGTGTAAGTGGGACCTGTGCATTTCAAGCCAAAGTTGTTCAAGAGTCAACTGTATAGGGAAGTAGTCAAGAGTATATGATCTAGAGTTAACAGGCTGTGGTTGAAATCTTATCTCAACCTCTTGGAAGATAGGTAACACTGAGCAATAAAATTACGTTAAAGTCTCATTTTGTCATCTGTAGAATAAAGTTGATAAATAGTGATGACTAACGCATAGGACTGTGATCAGCAGATAAGTGAATTAATAAAACAGCACCCAGTTCATGGCTAATACTCCCTACATCTGAGCTATTATTTTCCTGAATCTTATTGCTTGCTGGTCTGAAAAATCACCTTGTATTAATTTTGTTCTTATTAGAACCTTATTATGATATTAATTTTAGGCAGAGTTTCTTATCCTTGGTTCTGTTGACATTTGAACCTGGATAATTCTTTACCGTGAGGGCTATCCTATGCATGCAGATTGTTTAACAGCATTCATGGAGGAGATCAGCCCTGGGATTTCTTTGGAAGGAATGATGCTAAAGCTGAAACTCCAGTACTTTGGCCACCTCATGCAAAGAGTTGACTCATTGGAAAAGACTTTGATGCTGGGAGGGATTGGGGCCGGAGGAGAAGGGGATGACAGAAGATAAGATGGCTGGATGGCATCACTGACTCGATGGACGTGAGTCTGAGTGAACTCCAGGAGTTGGTGATGGACAGGGAGGCCTGGTGTGCTGCAATTCATGGGGTCTCAAAGAGTCGGACACGACTGAGTGACTGAACTGAACTGAACTGATGGGCTCTATTAGATTCCATTAGTCAATGGTCCCTAGTTCTGACAACTAAAAACATTGCCTTGACACTGTCAGATGTTCTTGGGACAAAATTTTCTCCTGTTGAGAATCACTGGGAAANCCTAGAAAATATAGGACAAAAAAAAAAAAAAAAAAAAAAACGATTTGGAAAATATTGTACCTATTGCCTGTTGTTTAAGTAAGCTAATATGATGCTTGGTTTATTCTAAAGTGTTAGGATTTTGTAAGATAATTTTTCTTTTAAAATACAATTAAACTAGGCTAGCTGAAATGTAACACAATTTCTTTTATTGTGGCATAAGGTTAAAGTATCTTGGTATGTCTTTTACCTAAAATAAAAGTGNAGTATAATGGACTTAAAAATTGATCACATACATTGTCATGAAGACCTCTATTTTGATAAGACAAGTTATACCTACATATTATCAGAGTAAGCTCAAATATTATCAATAATGAAAGTAACTACTGTCTGATGTTTCTCATGTACTGTAGAACACTTTGACTAAAGTAGCATTGAATGTAGGAGAGAGAAATTTAAATATTTATCCAAGTATGCTACTATGTTTCATGGTCAAAGTGCATAAAGATGTGAAGTATGTAGGGAATTTTAAAAAGTATAGACGTATTATTGTGTTAGAGATATAAAATACATGGTGGTTATATGGATATGAATAATTAACTACCCTACCACATTACAGTATTAATGTGATGTGCTTTAAACTGTAGAACCCATAAAACAATGGAAAGCTTTTTTTTTTAAGTTCAGTGCATTTGTGTAAATCTGTATAATCTATCAAATCTTGTCTCACATTTATTTGGGATCAATCAAATGATTAACACCTATCAATTACCATCCCTTACTCCTTTGCTCCTTGCAAGATGGGATGTATCATTACTGATATGCTGTTCCATAGAATAGTATATTCCAATTAATATATATTATAAATACAAGTATCCTATAGTTTTTATCATTATTAGAATTTTATTTTCTTTATTTTCATTTTCTTAGGTACCTTTTCTTTTGGATCAACTTCAGGAAGTCATTCCAAAATAAGACTATAGCTCAATCTAAACATATCTTCATTCATCGATTATTTTAAATGTTTATTACTGTTTTTTTTCTCAATGTTATTCTAATTGTGCCACCAAAAAATTAGATGCAAATTTTTTCAATCCTACTCCTTTTCTCTGTTCTTCCTTTTGTCGTACAAAGTCGACGTTGAAATCAATAATAGAAAATTTAGAGATTTTAAATGTAATAATAATTAACAGTTTGTATAAATTTCCATACATGGCTTTAAAAGATTTTTCATAGTAGTGCAGTGATGCAGATGTAATTATTTGTGGTGAAAAAACTTGAGCCTGTGGGTGGAACAAGGCTTAGCAGGTGTAAGCAGTAAGAGGCAGAAGTCAATTCCTCTGGCTCTATAGCCAGTGCTCTTTTGTTCCATCACAGGGTCTGCTGGATAAACTTCTCTCATGCTTGTTGCTGAGAAAATAAACTTGAATTCCTTATTGTAATGTGTAATTCCTCTTGGTAGAGCCTTTGAAAGACCAATAAAGAGAGCCACAAAGTTTTGGAGAATGATGAACTTTTGGAGAATGATGATGCTCCCCATCTTCCTTTTAATTTCACTTTACAAAGCCTTTAGGATCTCTCCTTTGCTGAAAGACACAGCAGCCAGTTTAGAAGGGAAATAATATTGAAATATAAAATATGCATTTTTAACAGTTAAATATCAGATATGGTGGCATTCTTAAAGAGGGAATTTGTGAATAGATTGCTGCTTTCTTTTTAAGGTTTAAGAGCATTAGGAAATATACATGTAAAAATATATATATATGCTATATATATACACATTTCTGATATGTATATATAATATAATGTGTTCAGTTCAGTTGCTCAGTCATGTCCGACTCTTTGTGACCCCATTGACCACAGCGTGCCAGGCCTCCCTGTCCATCACCAGCTCCCGGAATTTACCCAAACCCGTGTCCATTGAGTCAGTGATGTCATCCAATCATCTCATCCTCTGTTGTCCCCTTCTCCTCCTGCCCTCAATCTTTCCCAGCATCAGAGTCTTTTCAAATGAGTTAGCTCTTCGTATCAGGTGGCCAAAGTATTGGAGTTTTAGCTTCAACATCAGTTCTTCCAATGAACACTCAGGACTGATCTCCTTTAGGGTGGACTGGTTGGATCTCCTTGCAGTCCAAGGGACTCTCAAGAGTCTTATATGATATATATAGAGATATATAATTTATATTCCACATATGGTAGAGAGAAAAGTGAGTTGTTTTACTTCATGGGATCTACTATGGTGAAATATTTTAATGCTTAATATTTTTGTCATTGCATTTTCCTACATACTGATCATCTTCAAAATCAATTAACCATCATTTCAGAACTACTGTGCCCTTATATTGTACTATACTGGAAAATCTCTGAATATGTCTTAAAGTTTAAAAGAAATCACATGTCATTTGTTTCAATAATCAAAGCTGAGTATTTTCTGTCCATTTGGTAGCACAGATGCAATATTTGACCGCCACTGTGAGGACAGAGGACATTATAACCTCCAGAATAGAATGTCTGTTGGAAACTTTGGGAGCATTGTGTCAGACTGAGGGGTGGTGCTCAGATAAGAGCCAGCAGTAGGTCTAACTGTTAGTAACAATATCTGTCCTATCGTCTCATGAATCGGACATTGTCTGAGTGGAAATCAGAAGATATTGCCAAGGAGACATCAAATGTGCATAATGTTCTGTTCTGTGTAGTGCAGCTTGTTAAATTTCACTCCTGTTTATATCTCAATTACTGAAAAAAGCAGGTGGGGAAAAAAATCTCACTCCTTCCTGAAGCTGAAGCCCTTAACAATTAATTATTAGTTGGGGTTTGAATCTAGTTAAAAGAATCTAATTTGGTTTCTTTAAACAGAGAGTACATATTCACTAGGAGAAGTATTTTTAGATGAATGGATATCAGTAAGATGTACAGATACAGGATACTCTCCTTTTTTAGATAAACATGGTCTAAATTCCACTCCACCAAATGAACTGTATGATCTACGTGTAAACCATGTGATTCTCCTATTTAGCAAAACATTTGATTCAATATACTGTCCCATCCAAATGCTAAACTTCAAAAGTCTATTTAGAAATGATTTTCATTTACAAAACATTATATGTTTCTCATTGTTCACACTTTTTAGTGAAATCAAAGGATGCAAGAGAAAATAGTTTGATTTTTTTTTAAATTGTTTTCTTGGTTATATTCCTCTACCATCCCCACCTCCCCAAACTAGCCTGACTGCTTGAAAATCTTCAACAACAACCATTGCTTTTTGAGTAAAGTCCAATTCCTAAGCCTCTAGACTTTACCTCCATGAGGGCAGTTACTTTGTGTGTCTTATTTGGGGCTAATATTGTCAGTGCTTGCTGTCACGCTTGTCTTTCCATAGGTACTCAGGAAATATTTGTCATAGCAAGAATTAATGTCATAGAAAGTGAAGTGAGTTTAAGTCACTCAGTTGCAATCAATACTGTCCCAAATAACCTGTTCTCTGTCCTCCAAGTGACCAAACTTTAATACCCCATCCCCAAATCTGAGGAGAGTTTCTAGGGACTAGCAATAAGGCATTGAATGACACCAAAATTGTGTTGGAACATCACTCCTCCCTGTAATTCCTGTATCCTAAACAAATTCCTGAAATCTATCCTACTGTACGGTGTGAAACTTGCTCAGTCGTGTCCAACTCTTTGCGAGCCCGTGGACTGTACAGTTCATGGAATTCTCCAGGCCAGAATACTGGAGTGGGTAGCTGTTACCTTCTCTAGGGGATCTTTCCAACCCAGGGAGATCGAATTGCAGGCGGATTCTTTACCAGCTGAGCCACGAGGGAGGCCCAAGGGAAGTCATGGCAAGGCACTGCATTATTTGTCCTCTACTTTCCCAAGGTTATCTTCCATCACATATCTCCACATATTCTATGTTTTAACTCAGTGAGCTTATTTTCCCTGTTCCCTGAATATACACCACTTTCTCCATGTATTTGAAGTGCTTCTTCTCCTTAACATGGCATGTTATCATATCTGCTTCTTGTTCTAAGAACCACCAGCTCAAGTGTAGTCTGTTCCTATGGTTTCTCTAATCTTATCTAGATTATTTTTGTGTTCTTAAAACTTCTTTAGTATATTGCTTGCATTTCTTTTATTAATTATTTTTCTTTTCCCTTTCAAATCACAGTTATTGGATATATCTTTTCTTTTCTCCTTGAGGTACTTGAGTGTAAGAGATAAGAGTATATCTTAACTCCTCTTTCTTCAGTGGTACCCAGCATAGACCCTTCGATGTGCTGATGCTCAGTGAATGGTTGTTGATTGAATGGACACATGGCTTCCTTCTCCATACTTCACTAAAGAACTGATTTATCTTTTAGTTGTTGCTTTTTCCCTAGATATCTTAAAAACTTCCCACAGCTCATGTGATTAATTAGGAATTCAATAGAACATGGCTCTTAAAAATAGCTGAATAACTTTTGACTTGAGATGCATGACAGGATTGAACACTGAACTTGGAGGAAGAATCTTCACTTCTGTGATTGGCTTCTCTATAAACTGATTGTATAAATTGGCATCAGAATCAATGATTACTAATATCACATGCAAAAACACATAAAGTTGTATATTTAATAATAATATGTAATAATAGGTGGTCAATAAATGTTCATTTTTTCATACTCTATTATTCTTTTCCTTTACTTTACTATTTTCTTCTGTCATCATATTTAAAAATAGTAATTTTCTTAAAGTTTGATCCTTTTAAACTTCTAATTCTTGGCAAACTTTTATTACCTGGATTTTATATCAATTCATCTTTTTTTCTTTTAGTGCCTTTGATTTCCCATATGCAAAAACTGGAACAAAAATCTATTTGCTATGTATTGATTATATAATGCAGACTAATGAGACTATAGTACTCCTAGGATGAAGTATTTGAATACAGCTATTTTAAAAAACATTATTTGTGGGCAATATCTAGATGTATTACTAGCATCTACCCACTAAGTCTCCTTCAGAATGAGTTTAAATAGAGAGGTCAGATGTAGACTCACATATGAATGGTCAATTGATTTTCAAAAAAGGTACAAAGGCAATTTACCCAAGAAAGAAAAATCTTAGTTTTACCTGAATGTCTGTATGCAAATGTGTGTGTGTGAGGTGTGTGTGTGTGTGTGTGTGCTCAGTCATGTCTGACTCTTTGCAACCCATGTACTGTAAGCCTGCCAAACTCCTTTGTCCATGGGATTCTCCAGGCAAGATTAGTGGAGTGGGTTGCCATTTCCTCCTCCAGTGGCTCTTTCCCAACCCAGGGAGATCGAACCCATGTCTCTTGCATCTTCTGCACTGGCAGGCAGATTCTTTACCACTGAGCCCATGGCATTTGGTCCCATCCCTTTATGGCAAGTAGATGGGGAAACAATGAAAACAGTGATATACTTTATTTTGGTGGGGGGCTCCAAAATCACTGTAGATGGTGATTGCAGCTGTGAAATTAAAAGACACTTACTCCTTGGAAGGAAAGCTATGACCAACCTAGACATCATATTGAAAATCAGAGACATTACTTTGCCAGCAAAGGTCCATCTAGTCAAGGCTATGGTTTTTCCAGTGGTCATATATGGATGTGAGAGTTGGACTATAAAGAAAGCTGAGCACTGAAGTATTGATGCTTTTGAAGTGTGGTGTTGGAGAAGACTCTTGAGAGTCCCTTGGACTGTAAAGAGATCCAACCAGTCAACACTAAAGGAAATTGGTCCTGAACACTCATTGGAAGGACTGATGCTGAAACTGAAGTTCCAATACTTTGGTCACCTAATATGAAGAATTGACTCATTGGCAAAGACCCTGATGCTGGGAAATATAGAAGGTAGGAGGAGAAGGGGATGACAGAGAATGAGATGGTTGGATGACATCACTGACTGGATGGACATGAGTTTGATCAAGCTCTGGAGATTGGTGATGGACAGGGGAGCCTGGTGTGCTGCAGCCCATGGGGTTGCAAAGAGTCGGACACGACTGAGTGACTGAGCTGAACTGAGCTGACTGGGAAGCCCATATGCAGATAGAGCAACTCTGTTCCCAGTCGCTTGCCAAACACCCAAGTGTCCTTCAACTAGTGACTGGATAAATTAACTGTGGTGCATCCATATAGTACTATACTTCTCAGCCACTGGTCAGGAAGATCCCTTGGGGAAGGAAATGTCAATCCACTTTAGTATTCTTGCCTAGGACTTAGCATGGACAGAGGAGCCTGGCTGGCTACAGTCCGTGGGGTCGCTAGAGTCAGACATGAGTTAGTCACTAAACCACCACCACTGATAAATGAAACAAAAAGCTTCCACATTCATTATGCTGAGTGGGAAAACTGGATTCAAAAGACTCTAAGCTCTATGATCATTTTTATATGATATTCTGGGAAAAAAAATGTAGAGATGGGAAACACATCTTTCATTGCCACTGGAAGGGAGTAGAGAGTGAAATCTTCTACACAAGGCACAAGAGAGTCTGATGAAACTGTTTTATGTCTTGTGATGGTAGTTACACAACTGTGTTTGTTTCCAGAACAGATAGAACTATATACCAAAAAGGGTGAATTTGGGGCTGGTGGAACAACTATTTTATATCTCTGTTTTGGTGGTGATTACATGGCTGTAATTCATAGAACTATACATAAAAAATGGTAGGTTTTGCTGAATGTAAATTATGCTTCAGTTAAATAAAAAATTCTTTCTTAATCATTGGGAGAAAATTCACTTTTGGATACCTTGGGACCCAAATTACATTAGTCAATGCTAAGTGAATTCTGGTTTAAATAAATCATTAGAGGGCAGGGACCAGTGTTGGCTTAACTGCTGCCATTTCTGGGCCTTATTTTGGATATTTCTACCTCCACTAAGATATCCAAGAGGTTAAGAATTATCGGGGGTGGCGGGTGTTTTTATTTGATGCAAAGAGTGAGTAGGCAAAGAATACTGACTGGAAAAGCTTGCAGGAGATATGCTGGCCTTGGCTGATCAAAAGGAAACTTTCTCACTATTTGGGTTCCTTAGGGAATGGACAGAGTCAAGTCTTGCGTGGCTTCCTTTTTATACTTGTGAACTTGAGAAGAGAAATGTTCTATCCTCAGAGACAAGTACATGTGAATAAACATGAAGTAGAAAAAAGAAAGCATATTTTTTAAGAGAAAAGATCTCTTATATCATCATATTGCCTCATAGGATGACTCACTCAGTGATGCTACTTAATTCAAATTGATTTTGTTTGAAAACAAGATAATTTAGCTATTGTGAAAAATTTTAAGTAATTTTTAAAATAAAGGAAAATTGAGGCATAGCAGAAAGGCTGAATAGTTACCTGTGGTCGCATTGCTAATTAGTTTCCAGGTCAGTCCTTTAACATAGGATGATTCAAGAGTAAAACTTCAGCCTTATGAGTTTTCCCATATCAGGTTTACATTCTTCTTACCTCCTCCAACCTGTAGGACTTAAATACCTTGGGCAGATTACTTAACTTTTTGTACCACAGTTTCTTGAAATGATTATAACAATAGCTCTTACCTCTTAGGATCATTATGAAATAATGATTGTAAATAATAGTGTTAGACAAATTATTAAATAAGATTTCTTCTTTTTAATTAAAAATGTTCTCTTTATACGGACTATCTTGCATCCCTGCCCGAGACAGCTATCATATCTAACATCGAGTTCTTTTTCTATTAGAGTATTTAGATCTTATGTCAAAGGGTTATGGTGGTTGTCGCTCAGTCGTGTCCGACTCTTTGCTATTCTATGGACTGCAGCACACCAGGCTTCCCTGTCCTTTACCATTTCCCAGAGTTTGCTCAGACTCATGTCCTTTGAATAGGTGATGCCATCCAACCATCTCATCTTCTGTTGTCCCCTTCTCCTCCTGCCTTCATTCTTCCTCATCATCAAAGTCTTTTCAGTTAAGGTGCTCTTTACATCAGGTGGCCAAAGTATTGGAGCTTCAGCATCAGTCCTTCTAAAGAATATTCAGGGCTTATTTCCTTTAGGATTGACTAGTTTGATCTCCTTGCAGACCAAGAAACTCTCAAGAGTCTTCTCCAACACCACAGTTCAAAAGCATCCGTTCTTCCATGCTCAGTCTTCTTTATGGTCCAACTCTTATATCTGTACATGACTACTGGAAAAACCATAGCTTTAACTATATGGACCTTTGTTGGCAAAGTGTTGTCTCTGCTTTTTAATATGCTGTCTATGTTTGTCATAACTTTTCTTCCAAGGAGCAAGTGTCTTTTAATTTCGTAGCTGCAGTCACCATCAGCAGTGATTTCGGAGCCCAAGAGAATAAACTCTGTCACTGTTTCCATTGTTTCCTAATCTATTTGCCATAAAATGATGGGACTAGATACCATCTTTGTTTTTTGAATGCTGAGTTTTAAGCCAGCTTTTTCACTCTCTTCTTTCACCTTCGTGAAGAGGCTCTTTAGTTTCTCTTTGCTTTCTGCCATAAGGGTTGTGTCATCTGCATATCTGAGGTTATTGATATTTCTGGGCAGTCTTGATTCTAGCTTGTGCTTCATTCCGCTGGGCATTTTGCATGATGTACTCTGCATATAAGTTAAATAAGCAGAGTGGCAATATGCAGCCTTAATATACTCCTTTCCCAATTTGGAACCAGTCCGTTGTTCCATGTCAGTTCTGAATGTTGCTTCTTGAACTACATACAGATTTTTCAGAAGGCAGATAAGGTGGTCTGGTATTCCCATCTCTTTAAGCATTTTCCAGTTTGTTGTGATCCACACAATCAAAGGCTTTAATCAATGATGCAGAAGTAGATGTTTTCTTGAAATTCTCTTGCTTTTTCTATGGTGCAACAGATGTTGGTCATTTGATCTCTGATTCCTCTGCCTTTTCTAAAACCAGATTGTACATCTGCAAGTTCTTGGGTCACGTATTATTGAAGCCTAGCTTGAAGGATTTTGAGCATCACCTTGCTAGCATGTGAAATGAGCACAATTGTACAGTAGTTTGAACATTCTTTGGCATTGCCCTTCTTTGGGACTGGAATGAAAACTGACCCTTTCCAGTCCTGTGACCACTGCTGTGTTTTCCAAATTTTCTGGCATATTGAGTGCAGCACTTTCATAACAACATCTTTTAGGATTTGAAATAGTTCAGCTGGAATTCCATCACCTCCAGTGTCTTCATAGTAATGCTTCCTAAGGCCCACTTGATTTCACACTCCAGGATGTCTGGCTCTAGGTGAGTGATCACACCATCATGCTTATCTGGATCATAAAGCTCTTTTTTGTATAATTCTTCTGTGTATTCTTGTCACCTCTTCTTAATAACTTCTGCTTCTGTTAGGTTCATACCATTTCTGTCCTTTATTGTACCCATCTTTGCATGAAAAGTTCCTTTGGTATCTCTAATTTTCTTCAAGAGATCTCTAAAGTTTTTCCCATTCTATTGTTTTCCTCTGCTTCTTTGCATTGACCACTGAGGAAGGCTTTCTTACTTCCCCTTGCTATTATTTGGAATTCTGCATTCAGATGGGTATATCTTTCCTTTTCTCCTTTGCTTTTTGCTTCTCTTCTTTTCACAGCTATTTGTAAGGCCTCCTCAGACAACCATTTTGCCTTTCTTTTTCTTTGAGATGGTTTTGATCACCACCTCCTATAGAATGTCAAGAAACTCTGTCCATAGTTCTTCAGGCATCTGTCTGTCAAATCTAATCCCTTGAATCTATTTGTCTTTTCCTCTGTATAACTGTAAGGCATTTGATTTAGGTCATACCTGAATGGTCTAGTGGTTTTTCCTATTTTCCTCAGTTAAGTCTGAATTTTGCAATAAGGTGTTCATGATCTGAGCCACAGTTAGCTCCAGGTCTTGCTTTCGCTGACTCTACAGAGCTTTTCCATCTTTGGATGCAAAGAATATAATCAATCTGATTTTAGTATTGACCATCTGGTGATGGCTATGTGTAGAGTCTTCTCTTGTGTTGTTGGAAGAGGGTGTTTGCTATGACCAGTGTGTTCTCTTGGCAAAACTGTTAGCCTCTGCCCTACTTCATTTTGTACTTCAAGGCCAAACTCACCTCTTATTGCAAATATCTCTTGGAGTGTCAAGGGAATAGATGTTTTTAGATATTAGAGTATTTGGTTTAGTCCTTTAGAAAAATTGTGGTTTTGATTCTAAAGAAATAGGATTTAAAGAAAAGAAACTTGTAGTTTGAATCTGGGCTGAGAATGGATCAAAGGCCAACATTGGGAGTCACTTTGAAGTAAATGCTCTTTTTTGTTTTCTTTTTCTGACTTTTCTTTTCTTATAAAANTGGGAGTCACTTTGAAGTAAATGCTCTTTTTTGTTTTCTTTTTCTGACTTTTCTTTTCTTATAAAATCTGAGAGTATATGTGTTCTACTATGTTTTAGGTGATGTGATAACATTTAACACAATGGATAGATTTTCCTATTAGTGTACCTACAGGGAAACACCAGGTTCTTGACACTTCACTTTCTCCTTTTATCACTTTCTTGCATGAGGACGTATATTTCCCTTTATTTCATAATCACAGTATTTTTCTTTGCTCTTATTCTCTTTGTATGAATATAGTGCATCGTTTTTGCATGGGACATTTTTAATATTTACTTTTAATGTTTTGTCATTTGAATTTCTATTATATGATGGTAAATTTTATATGTATGATTGTTTCCTTTTTATAGTGCAGGTTCAATGTCTATATATATTACATTTATATTCATATTTATATAAAAGTTTCAGGTATACAGCATAGTAGTATAATTTGGCATCTGTATACACTGCAAAGTGATAAGCACAAATGTAGTTACCATTCATCATCATAAATCTGACCTCCTTCACCCATTTTTCCCACGCTCCAACCCATTTCCCCTCTGGAAACCACAAATCTGTTCTCTGTATCTGTGAGGTTTTTTTTTTTTTTTTTTTTTTTTTTAATTATTATTACTACACATATGAGTGAAATCCAATGGTATTTGTCTTTCTCTAACTTATTTGACTTGTTATATACTTCAGGGTCCATCCAGGTTGTTGCAAGTGACAGGAGTTCATTCTGTTTTTGATGGCTGAGTAATACAATATAAATATTCACATATTCTTTATCCATTCATCAGTCCATGAGCACTTAGGTTGCTTCCAAATCTTGATTGTAAATAATGTTGCAATAAATACTGAATATAGAGGTGCCTATGTCTTTTCAAATTAGTGTTTTTGTGTTCATTAGATAAATAGCAAGCACTTGAAACAGGTGGATCATATGGTAGTTCTATTCCATAGTTTTTCTGAAGACTATCCATACTGTTTTCAATAGTGGCTGTATCATTTTACAGCCCTCACCAATTGTGCATGAGGGTTTTTTTTCTTCCACATCCTCTAATGTTTGTTTATTTTTTATAATAGCCTTTCTAACAGGTGTGAGGAGATCTAATTGTGGTTTTGATTTTCATTTTCTTAACAGGTAGTAATGTTGAAAAGTTTTTCATGCGTCTGTTGGCCATCTGTATGTCTTCTTAAGAAAAATGTTTATTCAAATCCTCTGACCATTTTTGAATTGTTTTTGTCATTGAATTGTATGAATTGTTTATATATTTTCATTTTTAGCCCCTTATCTGATATGGTTTCCAAATATCTTCTACCATTCAGTAATTTCCCTTTTCATTTTCATCCTTCTCTGCAGAAGCTTTCTGGTTTCATGTAGTCCTGTTTGTTTCTGTCTGTTTCCCCTTGCCTTTAGATTCAGATCCACAGAATCATTGGTAATTTGAATATCAATAAAGTCACTGCCTGTATTTTCTTCTAAGAATTTTTTTGTTTCAGGTACTACATTGGAGTCTTTAATCCATTTTGAGTTAATTTTTTTGTATGATATGGGATAGTGGTCCAGTTTCATGCTTTTGTATGTGGTTATTCAGTTTTCCCAGCACTGTTTATTGAAGAGACTATCCTTTCTTCATTGTATGTTCTCTTATCCTTGCTGTAAATTTATTGTCCATATGTATGTGGGTTTATTTCTGAGCTCTGAGTTCTGTTTCATTGTTTTATATGTCTCTCTTTTGTTCCAGCACCATACTGTTTTGATTATGGTAGATTTGTAGTATAGCTTGAAATTATGGAGCATGATACATTCAGCTTAGTTATTTCTCAATGTTGTTTTGGGTATTCAACATCTTTTTTCTTGGTTTTCTGTTTGGTTCTCCCCCTTCCCCTGTGAATATTTTCTTGCCTTTTTCTTACTTTTTTTTCCCAGAATGCCTTCTGAACAAGCATGTCATGAATTTCAAATAATATACTTTTATGCTCTGAGGTGACATTCTATGTCTCTACT
>SJYQ01001067.1:993113-1010086 GCA_006410935.1 Redunca redunca | reverse complement strand
TTTTTTTTTTAAGGTAATCAGTATTACAGACTTGAGAATATTCGAATATAATGTGTCCCCAAAATACTTTGGACCCTTCTATACTTCTGTTTTCTAAGCAACCTTTAGTCAATAGAATTGATGATCTCTGCAAGCATCATTTCAACAAAGGGTGCTAGGAAGAATTATACTTTGGAAATCTTTAACTAGACATCGTGGCTACTTGGCATTATTCATTTACTCCATAAAAATTCACTGGATATGAACTAGAATGGGCTTTCTAGGTGGTTCAGTGGCAAAAATCTGCCTGCCAACACAGGAGACACAGGTTCGATCCCTGGGTTGTTCCCTGGAGACGGAAATGGCAGTCCACTTCAGCATTCTTGTCTGGGAAATCCCACGGACAGAGGAGTCTGGTAGACTACAATTCATGGAGTCTCAAAGAGGCAGACATGACTGAGCTACTAAACAGAAACAACAAATTGATTAGAATACAGGCAACTCTCATCCAGTCATAATTGAATGAAGCTAAGTGGGGGAGAAAAAAGAATTAGGAATTATTTTGATGACCAAGGTATTGGAAAGCTTGCGTTAGAACTTAATTAAGAGAACAGAGAGTTAAATAGCAATAAATAAAAGTTAAAATTCCATCTGGGTTAGGATGTCAATCTGTAAATATGATGAAATTCTAGAACCAACAATCAATAGAAGGAAATTTTAAGATTTTTTTTAGCGTTCTTTAAAAACATGATTTTCGTATAAGGAGGTGGAAAGGGGAGGAGTATTTACTTGATTTCTAACTTGGCACCCTCTTTAGCATCTCCTGACATATTACATTGGCAAATTCCTGCATATCCAGAGTTCAAGGCACCTTTCAATACTTTAGAGGCACCTCTATATTTGCTTTCTCCATGATCCTTTGACTATTCTAATGGTGTTATCAAAGCGTGATGATTTCAGCTCTTTGTGAGTTGGTACCCTTGCTTAGCAAAAGTATATCTGTGATCACACTAATGTTTAGAAATTTTGCAGTTCTTCAGGTAAATTCAGAGATTATGATCTCTAAGCAGAACATTATATTTATTCTCTGAGAAAGAAGACCAAAAATGTTGGATTGTGAGGAGTTTATTTTTTAATGCTTTTCATGGTGTCTAATATATCATCATGTTATGTAATCACTTTGAAGCATTTGGTAGTATATTTTATGTTGCTGTGCATATAGGATTCCCTAATATTTCTCATACATATTGAATTTTATACTCTTGCTGCCTGGATGTGCCTGGGGAACCCCTCTAATCCAGTTGATTTTGTATAAACTGCACAAAGAAGTTATAAAGCCTACAGACTCCTCCTCTATCTAAATCTCTTTCATTTGTGGATATTGATCTCTACCCCAGCACCCTTCTCTTGACTTTTTCATTTTTAATTTCCTTCTACAGTCTTTTCATATTTTATACCAACTCAATATTAGCATGCAGACCTCTTTTTGAAACAGAAAGAGGCATTATCTTAGGCTTCTTTGTCTGCTCTCTGTTCCATGGCTGCCTCTGTTCAGGACTAACCTTCTTATATTGACCCGCATTAGTTTTAATTAAGCAGTGTCCTTTTGTCATCTTTTCATACTGTTCATGAAAAGAGCTTACTCCTTGGAAGGAAAGTTATGACCAACCTAGATAGCATATTAAAAAGCAGAAACATTACTTTGCCAACAAAGGTCCGTCTAGTCAAGGCTATGGTTTTTCCAGTGGTCATGGATGTATGTGAGAGTTGGACTGTGAAGAAAGCTGAGCACCGAAGAATCGATGTGTTTGAACTGTGGTGTTGGAGAAGACTTTTGAAAGTCCCTTGGACTGCAGGGAGATCTAACCAGTCCATTCTGAAGGAGATCAGTCCTGGGTGTTCATTGGAAGGACTGATGCTAAAGCTGAAACTCCAGTAATTTGGCCCCCTCATGCGAGACTTGACTCATTGGAAAAGACTCTGATGCTAGGAGGGATTGGGAGCAGGAGGAGATGGGGATGACAGAGGATGAGATGGCTGGATGGCATCACCAATTCGATGGACTTGAGTCTGAGTGAACTCCGGGAGTCGGTGATGGACAGGTAGGCCTGGTGTGCTGCAGTCCATGGGGTCACAAAGAGTCCCAACACGAGTGAGCGACTGAACTGAACTGATAGAGCTTCTCCATCTTTGGCTGCAAAGAATATAATCAATCTGATTTTGGTATTGACCATCTGGTGATGTCCATGTCTGGAGTCTTCTCTTGTGTGGTTGGAAGAGAGTGTTTGGTATGAATAGTGTGTTCTCTTGGCAAAACTCTGTTAGCCTTGACATGTTTCATTTTGTACTCCAAGGCCAAATTTACCTGTTACACCTGGTATCTCTTGACTCCCTAGTTTTGCATTCCAGTCCCCTATAATGTATAGGACATCTTTTTTGGGTGTTAGTTCTAAAAGGTCTTGTAGGTCTTCATAGACCCGTTCAATTTCAGCTTCTTCATCATTACAGGTCGGGGCATAGACTTGGATGAACCTGATATTGAATGGTTTGCCTTGGAAATGAACAGAGATCATTCTTTCGTTTTTGAGATCGCATCCAAGTATTGCATTTCGGATTGTTTTGTTGACTATGATGACTACCCATTTCTTTTAAGGGGCTCTTGCCCACAGTACTAGATATAATGATCATCTGAGGTAAATTTACCCATTCCAGTCCATTTTGATTCACTGATTCCTAAAATGTCGATGTGCACTCTTGTCATCTCCTGTTTGATCCCTTCCAATTTACCTGATTCATGGACCTAACATTCCAGGTTCCTATGCAATATTGTTCTTTACAACATCAGACCTTTTTTCCTTCACTAGTCACATTCACAACTGGCTGTTGGCTTTGATTAGTCCCCGTCTATTCATTCTTTCTGGAGTTATTTCTCCACTGATCACCAGGAGCATATTGGGCACCTACCAACCTGGGGAGTTCATCTTTCAGTGTCCTATCTTTTTACTTTTTCATTCTGTTCATGAGGTTCTCAAGGAAAGAGTACTGAAGTGGTTTGCCATTCCCTTCTCCAGTGGACCGTATTTTGTCAGAATTCTCCACCACGACCCAACCGTCTTCGGTGTCCCACCTATCATTCAACAAGTTAAGCCAGGCTCATTCTCCTCTGGTGGTCACAGTGTTCTCCAGAGAAGCAAGGGAGGGCAAGTCCCAATTCATGAGTTCTTTCCAAGCCTCAGTTTGCGTCACATTTGTTACTGTCCCATCAGCCAAAGCAAGTAACATGGTGAAGCCCAGTGTCAGTGGGAGAGGGGATTTACAAAGCCATGGATATAGGAAGGGAATTACTAGGGAGATTTTTGCAAATAACCTGTCTTGGGGACACAGTCTCAAGATGATAATGTATAGTAGTAAGGCAACAAACATATTTACATAATTTTTTGAAAAGCCTTACTATAATTCAATGGTTCTACTTAAAAATCACATGGAGACATTAAAAGTTATTATTTAAGTGAAATACATGCTGAACATTGCTCTTAATATTATCACAACTACTAATACATATTTGATCTTCAATCACCAATGATGAAGATACTACTATTATCCTTATTTTGCACATGGAATAAAATGAGACTTAGAGAAATTGTAGGACATGCTTGATGTCACTATCAGTAAGGGAATAATACATGAGCAGCTCTAAGGATATGCTACTTTAATATATATAAGGGGCTTAACATGTTCCTTCCAGTGTTCAGTGAGTATATGGACAGTGTATTAATGTTATAATATTAATATTCATAGTTGAACATGAAAGGTTATTTTATTGTAAAAGTTCGACTATGTATAGCTATAAAACTAAGAACTCACTAACATATTAAATTTCCCATTATGGATATCACTATAATTGGTTCTATAGTTTGTTGTAACTGGAACTGATTGCAAATGCAATATAAACTCTAATTTTCAGAGAAGTCATAAAACTTTGCTCACTACTAAACAATCAAAACTTTTAAAGCACCATCCATTAAGCTGTGTCATTAAATCCAAAGCTATTGCACATTACCAAAACACTAAATGACTGGATAACATCTACTTTTCTTATTTCTTCAGTGATGGAAAAGACTGTCTTTTTCAAATCTCTGTGGATGTCATTTATTATTTATTTTGATTTAAAGTAAAAGGGTTTATTTGAGGGAGGGAGGCTAAATGTCACATAGTGAATATATATATCACTTCTGCATCAGTCACGTGTTGAGAAAAGAATAGGAAAATGATCTTTAAAAAGATGTCTTAAGGAAATGAGAAGCAAATTTATTCCACAATTGATAACATTCTTTCGTTTTCCTGAACAGGGTCTGAGAAAATAGAGTCTGTCACAATTAGTCACTGAATGATACTTTTCAGATTTAAGTTCAATGAGAATGGCGCATGAGTTCTTTGGTGGCTCTATTCTATTATAATTAACTTGAAATGGGAGAATGGCATCAAAACATGTATAATATCATATATGAAACGAATCGCCAGTCCAGGTTCGATGCATGATACTGGATGCTTGGGGCTGGTGCACTGAGACGACCCAGAGGGATGGTACAGGGAGGGAGGAGAGATGGGGGTTCAGGATGGGGAACACATGTATACCTGTGGCGGATTCATGTTGATGTATGGCAAAACCAATACAATATTGTAATTAACCTCCAATTAAAATAAATAAATTTATATTTTTAAAAAAGTGAGGACAGACACAGTGTAAGACTGGGGTTCTCTGGTTTAGTTGTTTACAGCTTTGTTAGACGAGAAAGGCAGAGAATTGGAGAAGAGACAGCCCTGACGGGAGTCACATCAGCCTTTCTTTTTGCTGAAACATTTGAGTTTATACCTAACTATCTACAGTCACTTCCTTAGGTTAGTGTTACAATATGGCACACACTGCTTCTCTGCTCTTCTTCCCATGTGCTTATCCAAGCTGGATGCAGATTAAGATAAAAATATGGAAACAAGTGATATGAAATATTTCATAGAAGATTAATTTGATAATAAACTTTAGCATCAATTTGTGTATGTGTGTGTGTTAGTCGCTCAGTCATGTCCAACTCTTTGCAATCCCATGAACTACAGCCTGCCAGGTTCCTCTCTCCATGGAATTTCCCAGGCAAGAATATTGGAGTGGGTGGGTAGCCATTCGCTTCTCCAGGGCATCTTCCCGACCCGTGGATCAAACTCAGGTCTCCCGCACTGCAGGCAGATTCTTTACCATCTGAGCCACCAGGGAAGCCCAGGTAGATCTCTGGGGGCAGTTTTCTTTTGACAACTCTGGAGATATTCTGGCTGTTAAAATTTGGGGTGAGGGAGTGCTACTAGAATCGAATGAGTAGAGGCCAGAGATGTTGCGAAACACCCCCTAATACCAGGACAGCCCCTGACAACAAAGAATCGTCCATCCCCAAAGGTCAATGGTTCTGGGTTTTATAAAATGCTGATTTATAGAACACGAATGTCGTATTCGTTATAATTTCTCAAATGTCTTAAACAATCTAGATATATAGGCACTGGGTATGATGGCTATCAGGGATATTTTAGAAGGATGTGTGCGTGTGTGTGTGTGTGTACCCACACATGTACAGGCTCAGGGGATTAAATTCTTTCTAAAGTCTGATGACCTGTAAGATACCATGCTTCCTATTTTACTTTCTTGGAAGATGCCATATAGCAGAAGCCTAAAGAGTTAGTGAAAGCCAGCAAAGATGAAGGCTAATGCTTTATAGAGCACATCTTAAGATGGGACCTTGCATCAGTGAAGGGTAACTTAAAAACTAGACATTTAATGATTTTTTAAAAATAACTACAATCTGTCATCTTAATTGATGTGATGACTTCATGGGTTTTTAATATCTAAGAAAACTCATAAAAATGCATAATTTAAATATGTCTATATTATATCTAAACTGGTCCTCAGTCATATTGTAAAACCATAACATATATTAACACACTCTCACTATATAAAGCTCAATGTGTACCTTGTAAAACATGACAGTTTACCTTCACATTCACTCCTATTTCCCCTCCTCCAGGGTAACAACTGTTAACTATTTGATCTAAATTTAAATACATATACAAGTATTTAAAATACATCATGTAAAAATGATCATATAAATGAGAGCACAACATTTTTTGTATGTGTCTTTCCTCATATCTTGAAGATCTTCCTACAGATCTATCTCATTCTCTTTTGATGGTTACATAGCATTTTATGAGCTATTAACTATTTAATCATTTATTTAGGTTTGATTTTTTTCATTTTCACAAATAGTAAAATAAAAAGAAACATGAATCATTTCTACAAGCTTAAGTTTTTAGAAGTAGGGCTCCTGAGTAAAAGCAAACATATACTTATTTGGATGGCTACTGCTAAATTGATTAACTGCTACAAAAGACTTTAAAAACTTAGGGTCTCATCAGTAGTACAGAGAATCCATTTATTACAACTTTGACAATGAGTATTATCATCTCTTAAATTTTGCCAATTTGATAGGCAAAAATGAATTTTATTTTATTAGCAAAGATGTATATCTTTGCTTTTGTCATTTTGCTTTGGAATTTTAGTATTTTATTTTTAAGAACTCTATGTTATGGATTTTACCTCTAATTTCTATGTTCGTAAGACCTCATCTAAGATTTAAACAGAATTCCCATATGACCTAGCAATTCCACTTTGGGGTATATATCCGAAAGAACTGAAGGCAGAGACTCGAACAGATACTTGCATACCAGTGCTCATAGCAGTCTTATTCACAGCAGCCAAAAGGTGGAAGCAACTTGAGTAGCTTTCAGTGTATAACAGATAAGTGGGTAAACAAATTGTGGTTTATAATTACCAAGGAATATTACTCAGCCTTTAAAAGAAAGGGAGTTTTGACATATAATGCAACATGAAAAAAAACTGAGGGTGTTATGCTAAGTGAAATAAGCCAATTAAAAAAGGGAAAAAAATGCTGTATAACTCCGTTAATAAGATGTATCCAGAGAACTTTATTTTATGAACACAGAAAACAGAGTTGTTGGTTGCCAAGGGCTGGGGAGAAGAGATGGGGAATTATTGTTTAATAAGAGAAAGTGTTAGTCACTCAGTCATATCTGATTCTTTGTGACCCCATGGACTGTAGTTCACCAGGCTTCTCTGTCCGTGGAATTCTCCAAGCAAGGATACTGGAGTAGGGGATCTTCTTGACCCAGGGATCAAACCCAGGTCTTACATGTTGCAGGCAGATTCTTTACCATCTGAGCCAACAGGGAAGCCCTGTTTAATGCAGAGTTGCAATTAGGAAGATGAAAAGGTGGCTGGAGACAGATGGTGGTATAACAGTCTGAATGTATACAATTCCTTTGAGCTATAAACTTAAAAATGGCTAAAGTAGTAACTTTTTGTTATGTCTATTTTACCATATTAAGAAAGTGAGAAAAAATTGTGTATATAAATAAACTTAGACAGGTAAATATATTAAAAACATGTGTTAGAGAAATGTTTTATCCTAATCTGTTAACATTTGTTCTCTCCCTAGTAATTTGAAATCCTATTTTTATAATAAACTATGCCTCCCTATAGTTATGAATCTGTTTGTAAGCTGTGCGCTTTCATTAGATTGGTTTTTTATATTACTGATCACATTGGTTTAAATGCTATAGCTTTATAGTACATTTGGCAGGTGGTAAGGTATGAGTATTGTTTCTGTTGGTTTTCCAATATATTTTTCTGCAATATCTGTTTTGTATAATTTTGAAATCAATTCATTAGCTTCTATTTTTAAAAATATTGTTGAAATTACATTGAATTTACAGATAAGTCTATCTGGAGTGATATATTTTGATTACTATTCATGCAATTTTGATTAATCATACTATAGTAGTTTTCAATTTTTACTATTAAAATTATCCTTACTGATAAAATGGTTTATCATTTTGATGCCCATATTTTCCATTTTTCCTGTAATGTCTTCTGTTCAGTGACTCATCCATACTAGCAATTGAAAAGCTGTCTGTAATGCAGGAGACACAGTTCTATCCCTGGGTTGGAAAGGTCCTCTGGGGAAGGGAATGGCTACCCACTCCAGTATTCTTGTCTGGAGAATGCCATGGACAGAGGACTGCCCATGGGGTCACAAAGAGTTGTACACGACTGAGCAACTAACACTTCACATTTCACCATTCACATTCTCTATTAGACAGCATATTAGCTATTAATATTAATTTTGTCTTTATTGGAGAATGATTTAATCTTTAAAGTAAAAAATGGATCTTTCTGTTCTCTAAGAAATAGAATAATGATAAGTCAACCATATACTATGTTTCTCTGTGAAACAAATATACATATTTGAATTTCCAAGTTTGGCTCTGTCAGAGTATTCTGTTTCTTTAAGCAATCTAATGGTCTTAATCTGATTTTCCTGATAAATAGAAAAGGAAGGAAAAAGCAGTCTTGACAGAAGGAAAAAAGGAGGCTAATTTTAAACAAAACATGAAACCCAGAGAGGAGACTCTAGCATCATTTTATAGTGCCACCAATAATATTTGGTTGTTTCCAAATACCACTTTGGAATCTTCCATATGTTACTTACTGTAAAATTTCCCTGCTTATGGAATTTTATGAAATCCTCAAGTGCCTCCTAGGATAAATTTCACATTCTTGGGGAAAGGCTGCTGTCCACTTGTATTTTCTAGCAAGCATGTGGCCTTGTCGCTCCCATGCCAGCCCCACCACTTTGAGATCCTCTGACCAAAAATTTACCTGTGGTTTCCAGGACCTACTCATAGAAGAATCATTCCAAGGGATTATACATATATTCAAAAAGGCTCCTCTATCATGAAAGTGTTTGGTCAATTCTAAGTTACAGAAATTCAACTAGTTCATTAATTCGGCAAATTAATCCTTTTATTTCAACAAAGTAAGCATATGTCCATTGGCTGTTTGGTGATGTGGGCTTTCTGGAGGTGTCTCTCTCTTTTCTTACACACATGTGCACACAAACACACACACACCGTACTGCTGTTCCTTCTCTTTCCTCCAGTATAGCCTTTTTGTTTTTTTATCACTTTTGCTTTACTACTTGTCATAACTATGATAACTTTTGTTTTCCATTTTTGCTTTAAAATTAGTCATTTCAATATCAATTATGCCTCACCCTAAACTGCTCATTCTACATTCTCATATATGTTTTTAAAAAGACTGAACTTTTATTGGAGTGCAGTTGATATATACTGTTGTGTTAGTTTCAGGCGCACAGCAAAGTGATTCATGTGTATATGATTACATTCATTCTTTTTCAGATTCTTTTCCCATATGGGTTATTATAGAACATACAGTAGAATTCCCCATGCTATACAGTAGGGCCATTATTAGTTGTCTATTTTATATATAGTGCTGTGCATTTGTTAACCCTAATCTCCTATTTATTTACTTCCCCCCAAACAGTTTCCCCTTGGTAACCATAAATTTGATTTTGAGATCTATGAATCTGTTTATGTTTTGCAAATAAGTTCATTTGTATCATTTTTTAGAGCAGATGGTCTGACTTGTCTCTGTGTATCCTTAATGACTAGGGGAATGCCTGTGATCTGTGGAAATCAAGCAAAAAATACTTGCTGAATAAATGAAACCAAGTATGTCTACTCAGGTAATACAAACATTTATTTTTAGTTTCCCATTCAGGAAATCTTTCTTAATGATAAGATTCCTGGCATAAATGGCCTTTCTCCTGTGCCTTTCCTAGAATGCTAAATTGACACTTATTAGAAAGGTAAATCAGCTTGTTTGGCTATGGAGGGGAGGAAGTTGTCACTCCTGATTGATAATGATGTGCTGGTATCTAATCCCCAGCAACTTGTGGCATTTCCCATCTATTCTTAACATCACTCCATTTCTGCTCTTAACATTCAAATATCCATATGTTTTGAACGGAGACATTTTTAAAGGAGGAGTTTGCTTTTATGGACATACCCAAGCTAGAAAAATGACTTTAGGAGAAAAGTACCGTGACTGAAACACACACACACACACACCCTCACATCCTCCAGCAACACCTCATGTTACATGAAGGCATTCCTGGCAGAGTTTCCTGCTGATGATCTGAGCCGCGTGTGAGTAATGTCTGCTTGCCTGAGCATTGTAAAGTGATCTCCCTCTATTAGGTGAAGTCTTGAATGAAGGGTGGCAGTACAGCGTCTTCTTAGTTCAATATCTTCTGTCTTCTGCCGCCTCTCTGCCCTCTGCAAATTGTGGGTGGCTGGAAAGGATGCTGTGGGAAGGGGAGAATTCTGCTGAGGCCAAGCATTTTTAAACACAAAAAAGATTCTTGTTGTAACTAATCTAATTATTTAAGATTCTTATAGGAAAATTTTCAGTGCTTATTCCACCTTCCCACTTTTATTAAAGCTGTTGAAATGGAGCCAGATATAATACAGATGGGAAAAATATCGTCAGTATGGCACTTGGGAACATTACCTGTAAATATGGGAGTTTTAATATCTCCTGGAATATTGTAGGTTCAGTAGAACTATTTTTTTTATAAAAATAAGTTATATATGTTTATAATAAATGACTAGACATTTTGAGAAAATAATTTCCAAATAAATGTGTCTCCTTTGCATCAGAAATAGTAAATGAACTCTTGAACTAACTATGCAGTTTTGATTAAAGACCAAGAAAAATCATGATCATTATAATGGATTGAGAGATTGTCAAAATACAGGGCTCTTATGCCTGGTAATGGTTTGCTAGCTTTCTCACGGGGACTGCTAATTTGAAATAACCTGAGAGAAGCACAGAGGAATATCTCCATCAACAAAAAGCAGGTGGTAAATATTAAGACCGGAGGTGATTTTATCATATTCTTTAAAAACATATGTAATAATATTTGGCTTGTTCTTTTAATATATCAGAACATTCTGAGTTATTATTAAAATATTTATTTAATAAAATACCAAATGCCTTTTTTTTTTTTAAGGTAAGAAGGCCTACAGCATCTCTGTAAAGAAAGGGCATATTCTCTGTAAATGTAGCAGTCTTTGTCCCTTGTTACTGAGCATTTTATCACAAAATGGGACAGTTGTATCATGTTGCATTGAACTAATGGTTCTAAAAGTCAGGAAATGACAGCACTAATCTAGGCAATAGGCTAACATATAAACCAGATATTTAATCTTTTATGTCAAATTTGCATATAACTATGTATTTATATACAAATATGTTTATATATGAATATGCCATTTTATGAGGCTTGCATAGGTAAAAGGTAATAGTGAATGGCTGCTTCCATAAAGGGAGTCTAGGTAGCTAAGGAATAGGGATGAGAAGAAGACCTACCTTTCCTTGCATATCCTTTGTTTTTTTGAATTCTGTATCATGTACATCTGTTTTCTAAATTTTATAACAATTTATAAAAAAGAAGTTCCATGTAGATGAATCTGGTGTCTCTCACTTTAGAAAGCAAAGCAGGGGCTTCCCTGGTGGCTCAATGGTAAAGAATCTGCCTGCCAATCCAAGAAATGCAGCTTCCATCCCTGAATCTGGATGATTTCACATACTGTGGAGCAACTGAGCCAGTGCACCACAACAGGTGGGCCTGTGCTCTAACTAAGCCCATGCGCCACAACTATCGAACCCGTGCTCTAGAGCCCTGGAGCTGCAACTGCTGAGCCCACATAGCTGGGCAGCTGCTGAAGCCTGCACAGCCTAGAGCCTGCGCTTGGCAACAAGCGACGCCACCGCAGTGGGAAACCTGAGCATCGCAACTAGAGAGTGGCTCCTGCTCGCCACAGCTAGAGAGAAGCCCGTGCAGCAGCGGAGACCCAGCCCAGCCAGAAATAAACAAAAAATTAAAACATATTAAAAAAGCAAACCAACAAGGACTTGCTTACTGTATATAGACTTACTGTTTAGCACAGTATACAATATCTTGTAATATCTATAATGGAAACAAATCTGAAAAAGAATATATGTATAACTGAATATATATACATTCAGTGATTCAGTGATACACTTGGTTCAGTGATACACTTGAAACTAACGCTGCTGCTGCTGCTGCTGCTAAGTCGCTTCAGTCGTGTCTGACCCTGTGCGACCCCATAGACGGCAGCCCACCAGGCTCCCCCGTCCCTGGGATTCTCCAGGCAAGAACACTGGAGTGGGCTGCCATTTCCTTCTCCAATGCAGGAAAGTGAAATGTGAAACTGAAGTCGCTCAGTCGTGTCCAACTCCTAGCGACCCTATGGACTGCAGCCCACCAGGCTCCTCCGTCCATGGGACCTTCCAGGCAAGAGCACTGGAGTGGGGGCCATCGCCTTCTCCGTGAAACTAACACAGTATAAATTAACTATACCTCAATAAGAAATCTAAACATTGTTAAATAAAAAGAAAGACTCAAAGGATTTGTATTCTTTCCTCACCCCTCTTCTCAAATATTTGATTAGTACCTGAACCTGAAAGACAGTATGTTACGGGGACATTTGGTTTCCATGAATGACTATGGAAATATCCAATTAATAAGAATCAAAGATATTTAAGTGTATTCCCAGAGCTGGACATAGTATGAAAACATATACAGCTATATAAAAGAGTTATTACTATTTTACAGATAAGAAAACTGTAAGGCTCGGCAGATGAAGTAATTTGCCCAAGGTCACGGAGCATGTTCACTACCCAAGGTAAACTACGGTAACATTTCTACCCCACAAAAATTTAAACTAGCAAGTGGTTCTAATTCCTTCTAGAACCTATGGTTGGAAGGATTTATACTCCAGTCATAAAAAGACAACTATCAAACATCAATATCTTTTATGGAAGAGAATTTGGCATTCTCAAAAGGCTATTGTGACGTCATCAGTATGCTGTAAGCAGTTTATGATTTATAACAACTTCTTATGTCCCCAAGTACCCATTTGAAATGTACTCAAGTGGTTTCACTAAAAATGACTCTTTTGTAAAGTCAGGCTTCTGAGCACGGTGTAACATTTCTGGCATTTTGAATGGACATTTAAAAATTGTAGTTGAGTAATTCGTTAGTTTTATCTTGTCTAACCAATTACCCCAGACTTAGAGGCTTAAAGCAACACTTGCTTTTTATCTCGAGTTGTGGAGAGAAGACATCTGACACAGAGCGGCTGGGTCCCCTGATCAAGGTCAGGTCAAGGTGTCAGCTATGTTCTACTCTCATCCTTTCCTTGTCTTGTGGTTGTGACAGGAGTTAGTTTCCTGATGTAGGACTGAGGTCCCCATCCCCTTGCTGGCCATCTGTCAGCGGTATTCTCAGCACCTAGGTTCCACCTACATTCCTTGTCATGTGGCCCCTTCTCGCTTCAAAGGCAGTGGTAGAGAATCTACCCCTAGTCAAATTCCTCTCATGCTTAGAATCCTCATCTTCAGGAAGAGCCCAGTCCTTTGAACGGCTTGCCTGATTAGGTCAGACCTACCCAGAAGTTCTTATCTTAAAACCAAATGACCTGGGACATCAATAACTTTTGCAAAATGTCTTCACAGCAGTACCTTGTTCCCTGGTGGCTCAGACAGTAAGGAATCTGCCTGCAAGGCAGGAGACCCGGGTTTGATCCCTGGGTCAGAAAGATCACCTGGAGAAGGGAATTTCAGTATTCTTGCCTGGAGAATTCCACGGACAGAGGAGCTTGGCTGGCTACAGTCCTTGGGGTCACAAAGAGTCGGACACAACTGAACGACTAACACACACACAACTGGGAGAAGGTGCATGCCACCAAGTGGTGAGACGCTTGGGAGCGGTCTTTGAATTCTGCCTACACAAGTAGTAAGTAGGCCGAATATAGTATAAATGTTACCACCACCACTAAACAAGTCTGTTCAACTCCCTGATGGGCTACTTTCTCCATCAAGAATCAAAGCAAAGGATCCATTAGCATTTTATTTATATTATTTACTTAGGGCCACATTTGATAACAACCTCTTATTTTCATCTCACTTCATTTGAGCCTTAAAGATGCAGATATGAGAATTTAATATCCATGTGTCCGACTCATAGTTGGGAAAACTAAGTCTCAGGGGATGAAATTATTTGCCTGAAGTCTCACAGCATCTCTCTCTCCCTAGATCCAAGGTTCTTAATATACTGTAGCATTTGGTTTCTAAAATATTAAAGTACCATCATTTCTTATTTCAATTTTTCTGAGTTTCTAGGAGATTTTTTTTCAAACCTCTAGACTGCTATCACAGAAAATCATAAAAAGCAATGGTCTTCCTACTGCCTGCAGCATGAGAACGAATTCCATTAACACTAATAGGACCATGTAGTGAAAAGTATTTATGCATGCTTTCCTGTAGGAACATATTTAAAAAAACAAAAAACTTACAATACTTTCAATAAATTCAGTAAGTTGAAACTAATTTTAAAATTTGATTCACTGAGGCAAAATTTCATTTGCTATTTTCATGTTCTTTGTGGTGTTAACATAGATGTGGGTGTATTTCAGGACTTGAAACTTTTATCTTGCCTAAGACGTGACCATAGTTTATGATCACCAGAAAGTGATTTAGGTGACAAAACTGAAGCCACATTGAGGGTGATGTAGAGTTAACTGAAAGTGCTCCAAGCTTCTGTTAATCACAAAGTCACCATAATCTCAATAGGACCAATGAGACACCATAATAAATCTTTCTTTTCAGTTTCAAATGCAGCTGAAGTAGACAAATGGATGTCATCTATAAAAGCAGACTGATGATTTAAAAATGTAAGTCACAGGGAATGCAGAACTCCATAGAATCATTAAAAGTAGACAGACAGACACAAGGGGACTCTCACTCCCCATTTTACAAATTAAAAAAAGTAAATCTGAGAAGTTTAGGGATTTGCCTGAGGGCACGCAGCTTGGGGTGTGACAGAGCTAACACATAAATAGAGACTTTTGATTCCAGTCCAGTACTCTTAGTTTACTAATTGCATTCTTTGATTAAAAAAAAAATGTATCCCATGCAATTTCCCACAAATATTGTCATCATTGTAACCAAGAGAAGTGTTTGGATGTAAGGTACTGAAAATAGATGGTTTGAATTCCCCCCAACCCACCCATTCCCAAAACTTAGACCCCTGTCTCTACTCTCATTTCTCCAAAACTTTCTCCTGCATCCTCTACTGCCATCCGTGGCACCTCCCTCACACCATCTGCACGTGACTTTCTTTCCTCTGGATCCTTGTAACATGTCCCAAGGTCAGTGCTGTTCCAAGGGAGGGACAATGGGAGTATGCCACTCGCTCAACAATAAATGTAATAACTCCTTGAACTTAGATCAATAATATACTTTTTTGGAGGGGGAGGAGTATTTTATTACTGACATTGGTGAGAACTTGTGGCATTTAGTGATAATAAAAAGCAGACTGACTTTTAGTTAGTTTTATTGTTGGTAATGAATTTTTTTTTTATAAAAAAGATACTTTCTTCCCATTTCCCCCTGTGACACTGGCCTAGATTAAAGGACAGGAGGTCCCTATGAGCTACTCATATCTATAAGGCTTCACTTTCTTTAGAAAGTGTTCTTTCTTAGAAGGGTGGGGATGGAGAAGCAAAGCACCATCATAATATTTGAATGTACATGTACTTTTTAAGTGAACATTTAAAACTGTCTATGAAATGTAAAATAGATCCAACAGTATTATAAGGAAAGCAACACTGGTAAAGAGATTGGTTGTTGAGAAGCCAGAGTCTTAGACATTTATCGGAGTTTGTATGGGATTTCAAACTTAGTGTGTTCTCATTAGCGAAGGACTTTTAGTTTTTCTTGTCACTGGGCTCACAGAGAAGTGGACACTTGAATCTAATTCAGGTAGAAGCAGTATGCATGGGGATTAAGGCAGCCTGCACACTGTGACCATGGGTGAATTAATCTGGCTAATTATAAGCTTCTCCATCTATAACATGAGAGTAAATAGTAATACCTACCATACAGAGTCATCTTGGGGATTAAAACTAGCTAGTCATATGAAGGGTTTACTCAATGAATATTTACCATCATTGTTTTGATGTTTATCCAGTGGCACCAACCTCCACTTCACTGTGAAAAAGACACTTATTTACAAATTTCTCCAAGGACACTAGATGGCGATCTTCTCCTTTAAGAAACAACAACAACAACAACTGATTCATTGGCTTCATTAACACTTCTTGCTTTGACAATTGAAACTTACTGCTGCAGAGTCGGACACGACTGAGCGTCTTCCCTTTCACTTTTCACTTTCATGCATTGGAGAAGGAAATGGCAACCCACTCCAGTGTTCCTGCCTGGAGAATCCCAGGGACGGGGGAGCCTTGGGGGCTGCCGTCTATGGGGTCGCACAGAGTAGGACACGACTGAAGCGACTTAGCAGCAGCAGCAGCTGCAGATTTAAAAGCAAAGAGTAGAGGTTAAAATCACCTCTTGGAACACTAGAGTGTCAGAATCGTAGAATTTCTAGATTTGCAGGCTTAAAGATAGGGGTAGCAAGGTCTGGGGAATCCTGGCTTCAAACACTTGCCCTTGGGTAATCTTGGACTTCACCTTTCATGATCTCATTTTCCTCTTTTATAATATGAAGCGGTTACGTTAGATTATCTTCAGTGGTGCTTACAGATTTAAAATGCTATGATTTTAAATAATTCAATGTTTACTCTTCTACCAGGTTGTATTTTCTCAAATATTTCTTGTGCTCTTAATTAAATATTTCATAAGCCAAGGGACACGATTTAAGTCACAAAGTTCAATGTCAGCTAAGTTAAGACTGATTTAGTAAAAACACAAGATTGATTTTGAAAGATATGGATGAATTCCAGGTTTTGAGATGTGTGTAAAATATTGGTCTAAAGGCTTCTTTAATAAGTAGGAGAAACATATTTGAATAGCTGCATTTAAGATTAGTATATAAGACATGAAAATAACCTGTCCATTTCAGAGTCATTTTAAAACTATTTCCGTATCTCCCATAAATAAAATTGAACCTATGCCTAGATTTTTT
>SJYQ01001067.1:969263-992734 GCA_006410935.1 Redunca redunca | reverse complement strand
GGCCGGGCGGCGGCTCGGGGCCGGGGGGCTCGGGCCGCGGCGGCGGGGCTCGCTGCCCGGCGCCCCCGGCTGTCCTCCGCGCGCGGAGTGGGGGTGGCCCCGGCGGCCCGGGAGTGGGGAGTGTTTATTTTTATTTCTGCCCATCACGTGCTGCGCTGGTCTCCGCCGGGCTGGGAAAGGCTAGCTCCTCGGGGAAACGCGCCCCTGCGGCGTGGGGGTGGGGAGAAGGAGCGTGGAAAGTTTGGTCGCGCCCGCTCACTTGGCCGCTGCGCACCCCGCGAAGTCGCGCGGTCTTCCCTTCGCGCACCCCTGGGGAGACTACCTCCCGGGACGGGACCCGGCCCACCCCGGGGCCTGGAGAGCTTCCCGGAGGTGACCCCCAGACCCAGGCCACAGGGCATGCTCAGTGCGCCGCCGGAGCCTCCCGGGAGCGGCGTCGGGAGGCTGGACCGGGCCACCGCGTTCGGTTTAGGAACTGAACTCGCCCAGAGCCCGAGCCCGGCTGGGAGGGCGCGGGGGCGGTGAGGGGAGGGAGGCGGGACTGGGGTGCGTCTCCACTGCAGGGATCAGCCTCCGAGGGTCACTCTCCAGGCAGCAAGTGATGTCAGCAGGAAATTGTAAAGAAACACCACTTCTTGGATGTCGGTTTGCTCAGTTTGTGTCCCTTCCAGAAGTGTCCACGTCTTGGGCTGCACAGGGCTTGGGGGTGGCCCGGTGACCTTGCACCTGAAGCAGTTTGGGGCTACTGCTCAGCCCTGTCCTAGAGTCGATACTACCGCCCCCTCCTGTTTGTCTTCGGAGTCTGTCCCCGGAAAAGTTGAGGTGAAGAGGGAGGGGAGCTGCTTCTCTGGGCGCCTCCGGGCTCCTTCCTTCCCTCTTCCCGCCACGCTGAGAGCCAAGTCCTGCCAGTTCAAAGCTGTGTGTCGCTCTTTCGTGGTGCGCAGAGGAGGCCCGGCGATTTTGGCCATAAGTAGGAAGTATTTGCTCTCCGTTCGCTGCCTTCACCGGAGAAGGCTGATCGATTGGCTGCAGCATTAAAGCGCCTCTGGACATTAGGGAGAGGAAGTGCAGACTCCAAAGCCCATTACTGGCTTTTAGTCTCTGGAAGTGCACGGCCGAAAGTGCATCTCGCAGGATATTGAATATTCCATTAGGCGTGCCTTCATGCCCGCCTACCTCTTACCCCTTCCTTCTTGTTAGATCACTTGGTTGTCTGAATTTGGGGCCCTCAGGGGACCCCTAAATTAATCCCTCCCCCTAAGCTGACTTTGAGGCCAGTGCTTCTAAAGAGCACGTCTTCTTGTCCGTCCATCCAGGCCACTTGCAGGACTCTCGATGTCCCCCCGCTCCTCCCCTGCACTCTTTCCTTGTCTGTTTCAATTGTGTACTGATTCCAGTTTATGTGGGATGGGGGAGGGGATCCATGAAGGCTGTGCAGGAGTTGAGAGCTATCAAAAGCAGACCAGGAGCTGGGAGTAGGTTGGATCAGGCAGAAAGGATTTCACCTTGGGAACTGCAGGCCCTCTCTGAACCAGCAGCGTCTCAAGGGGCAGCCTTCAGGTTTCCTGAGCAATACTGCACTTACGAAATGACACTATCCACATGGCACCGTTCGGCCCACGCTGCCTTGGAAGTTCCTATCAAATAGAACAATGGCATTCTTCCTTCTCTTCGGCCAAGACTGCAATCAGAGCTAATATTTGGCCTTGCCATTGTTGGGAAGCTGCTGTCTCTTGCCTCAGCTGAGCTGCGCATTCCTCGGCCGCTGCCCTGCCCTGCGCTCAGCAGCTGGAATCAATCTGCCCACCTCCTTAAGAAGCCACTTCATCAGCGGTCACCCAGCAGCTGTTCGCCTCCTAGGGCTGGCCGGCTGGGGCTCTATCGCATTTTTGAAATTTCAGATCTCTGTGTCTGGACTGTGCCCCTCCAAAAAAAAGTGTAGCCAGCACCGCCTCTCCGCAGCAAAAAGGAAATTTCACCGGGGTCTGGAGAGGTTAGGAGAAGAAACTTCCCTCCCAGGATCCCCGCTCATTCAGGAGCTAGCTCTCAAAGAGGCACTTTTATTTTCCTTGATAAGAAATCTCCCTAGGAATGAGAGACGTTTTTGTGTGTACTTAGAGGAAATGGCTGATCTTTCAAACGTACACATCGTCTTCCTTATTCTATCCCTCCCCCCTACTCCCAGCGCTTTCTGGTTAGGGGTAGGAACATTCATCAAAAGAGTGGATCATGCGCAGTAGAGATTGGTCGAGCGCATATTTGTGTCCGCAGAAACTCGCTGAAGTGCTTTCCTACTTTCTTTGCGCGGATTTACCCTGGGACCGAGTGTAAACTTTTTCCCACTCAGCATGTAGTTTTACACTTTCAAATGGAAGCTTGGCGTGTATTTTCAGGAAGCTGACTCATAGAGTTTAAAGAATTATGACAGGTAGAACACGGGAATAGTAACCTCTGGCGTTAGGTACTTAACCTAGCATTTAAAGAGACAGTACTGACTTACTGGTGAGGCGCCTTATTTTGGCCAAGAAAAGAAACCATTAAAAAAGTATTTCTAGAATACAGCATTTAACAGCAAACACAGTGCTTTCAAAATAAAAGTGCATTTGCTAATTTTCAGATATTTGAATTTGGGAAATAGACATCCCATCAGCTCATGCATCCTGTTAAAAGTTGTGACATCCTGATGCATTTACTGGGACTAAAAGAGACTGCTTTATCACAAAGCTAATGTTCAACTGCAGTGGCTATAGAATTTAGTGAGAGCTATTCATGCTATGGGTTTATTTGAAACTTTACTAGGACACCACCAGTTTTTATACTAACAAGTAAATAAATATATTTTGAAAGTATAGGAATTCTGTTTGGTGGGCAGAATGACAAAAGCGCTTTTGCCTATCACCACTGTTTCGGAAAATGATTGCAATCTGAAATATTTACATAATCGCTGGTAAAAATATCTTGAGCATTTATTGCAGTGGAAGGAAATGGGAGAATTCAACGACTGTTGTAATCAAGTCAGTCCAATTAGCCAGATTTCCATGCGTCCGCAGAGGGTATAATGCACAAACTCCATTAAGAATGATCTAAGTATCCGAGGAATGCTTTAGATGAAAATTATACTAGAGAAAGGGAAGATCTGAGCTCTCAGCATAAGTATCAAGTGTACAGTATGATGATCATGTTTAGAAAGAAAACATCCGACTTATTACAGTCCTCATTTGCAGACCCCTTCGAAATGCCCAATAGAGATCAAGTGATAATCATTGAAAGCCGTGGGCTGTTTTGGATGATGATGATGATATTTTACATGCATATATAACTTTCTACCAAATAACTGAGTCTTTCACGTAGTTTTCTATGAGCTTCAATTCCCTGCATGCATATACTCCACATCAAGAATTACCCAATATCCTGATTCGTCCCTCTGTTTTTTTAATCACAACTAAATTCCTTATTTTGACCACCCAGTTAGCTCGGAGGACTGCATACAATTGTTGTTTTTAAATTAGCTTAAGCAAAAGCTGGAATCAATATCACTCTGCTGCAGGAATAATGTATTACATTGCAAAGCTACTGAGCTATTCCTGTCACAGATCCCTTGATTCTTGATAATGTAAATTCATCCTTTGGAACTTGTACCTTCTTCCACTGGGACATGGGTGCTTCGGAATGGATGCCCCAGAAAACTCCTTGCCTTTTGCGTCTCTGATTCATGTCAGTTGATTTAACCTTCAGACTAAATCAAGGGATCTGGCCTAATTTTGATATAAGTAGCTTCAATGAAATGAGCGGGTACACCCACTGAATTCTGGGCCCACCTTATTAATTGTTCCAATAAAAATACACAATGCTTTAAAATCGCATCGGTAAGAATGTTAAAGATGGCTAACCCTACTGATTTTAACACGATGCTAAGCTCTTTACTTTCATCAGCTCATTTTTTTTTTTCCCAGTGATCCTAAATCACATATGTACTTTTCATGTGAGGAATCTGAGGCTCAAAGAAGTCACTTACCTAAGATCTCACAGTCAGCAAATGCCAGATGTGTTTCAAACCCCAATTTTACAATTTTTAGAGCCCCAGTTCTCAGCTGCTATATTCTATAGCCTTGGAATCAGAATAGTTCCATCTTATTAACTAGTGAATCCTTCTGAATAGGAAGAAAAGAACATGCCCTAAATTAGAATGCATTGTTGTTTCGGTGGTTTTTTTTTTTTGCCTTATAGCCAGCACAAAACTGACCTTATGAAAAAGTGACCAGTGAGCTTAAGCAAATACGCCTCCATAGGCATATCCAGCACGTACACCTTGAATGTGCTGAGCTGGCTAGATTTCCTCAGGTCCTTCTCTTGGAAGTGGCATTTCCCAGTCATTCCTCCTTCACATCCTAGGTGGATGAGCAGTGCAGGTAAGGAAGGATGTGAAAAGGATCTCTGTGGCTGCCTTTGTATATCATCCACTATATCCTTTGCCTTTTGCCTTACAGATTCTTCCTGCTAATCCCATCATCCCTACCAATCCTTCCATCCAAAGGAATTTATTACTACCTGACCACATACCAATCTGTTGACCAGTTATCCTTTCTGGATTAACATAGTGATGTTTTAACAGGAGCTTCTGAGAAAGGACATTTGTCTAGTTTACTCTGATGAGTGGTATTTATGATGAGAGTTGAAAGGGAGAAGAGCCGCGGAGAAGACGGCAGGTTGCTTAGGCAGGCTTGATCCTTGTGTCTTGCCAAGAGTAGTTTGAAGAGGACAGTTCTGTGAACAAGTACCTCACTTGTACTTTCAGTCAAAGCAATACAGAAGGCAGGTAGTACCCTGGTTTTAGTGATGAGAAAACTGAGCAAATCACTACAAGTGCCTTTTAAAGGATTTCAGAAATGGGACAAGAAGAACAATGTAGGTTTCTCAATTTTGCATCAGTATTAGAGTTGGTGAATTGATAGCTCTGAGTTATCATCATTTATGCTAATATTTTAAGACATATCCACTTTGCTTTGGGGTTGATTTGGGTTCTGGGATGATGTTCATTTTCCAGGTGTATTTGTAACATAGCAAGGGTTCTTATTCTCTCTGGATCATTGATTTGTGTATAGGTTGCGAGTTTCAATTTAATTGTGTGTTCATAGGAGATTTGACTGACCCTCATGAAAATGTTTCTAAAAGACCTGAATAAACAAAAGATGTCATATGTTTTTACTCATTACTGACTGCTCATTTCCCAGTGCCCTCTCCCCACTACGTGCAGAAGTTGCTAAGAGTACGTTAAAACCCATTCTTTTGTTAGGATTTTCAGGTGATTTCATAGCTGCTCGGAGTAGGAATACTTATTTACAATTTTCCACTGAGAATTTGCTTATCAGAGTTCAGGACCCTATGTTATCTTGAATTCTTGTAGCTCTTGGAAGTTACTGTGAGCTCTGAGATAAAGCAGGGGTAGTGTATCCTGTTTCACAAAAGTGAAAGCTCCGAAGTTTGGAATTAGTCAAAAGCGAGTACTGACCTGGAGCCCCGCTTTGTTAGTGTCATGCGCGGTTGGATCCCTGAAGAGAAAAGGGTGCGCGCGCGCGCGCGCGTGTGTGTGTGTGTGTGTGTGTGTGTTTATGTGTATGACTGTAAGTGTATGTCCAAATATGTGTATCTATACACATACACACAAAGTGCCAATTTATTCAGTTCATGACTTTACACTTCTTACAGTAAACTCTTCGAGTTCGGCCCAATCAGTTTCCTGGGGAAAGGATGACTTACTTCTTGGGCTGTTATCGTAAAATAGACGGCAGCATCTTGCAGCATGTCAAATGCTCGTGTCTGATATTGGACATGTAGTCCAGTGTTATCTCCCAGGGCAGGGTACGAGAATCAGTCTCTGTGGCTTCTCGTCGATTCCACCTTTCACCCAGTGATGATCTCTACCTGTTTTTCTTTGGTGTTGGATCTGCTCGTGTTATGCATCTCTCTTTGGGGTCCCTGGTTCCTCTCTTTTAGCTTGACATCTGGAACTCCTGCCAGAACTATCAATGTTATTTGCAAAACTCATACAACCACAAATGTAGAACAGAGGTCTTGCTCAGAATAGTATTCTAACCTTTCGAAATCTTTCATGTCTTAAGGTATTTCAGATATTGTACAATTTGAATTTCCTAAAGTTTAAAAAGTAATTCCTCATGTTGAAAATATATGATGCTTTAAAGTGTTTCTTAATGAAAACTGGATATTTCCAAAGAATGTGTATCTTTGAAATAGGTTTGTTTTTATTATGTAAAAGCTGATAGAACTAATCTCCTTATTGTCATTATGAACAGCAGACTCATTTTTTAAAACTCCTAAACTTACTCTGCACTGCTCCCGAAACATTGTTGGTCGATTAGAAACTTCAGTGTACATTATGTTGCTTTTATTTTTTTTTTAACATTTCCATATATATATATATTTTAATGTGGGATTATAGTAGAAACTCATGCTATCTTAGAAAAAAGTGTAGTTTACGTTCAGTCAATACCAAGTTTATATTGGCTAGAAAGTTGTAAAATACTTTCTTTAATTTGTCCTGTCCAATAATGTTGGCTGCACAGTTACCCTTTTTTCAGTGCATGTTGATTTGACATATTCTTGGAAATTAGTCCTAAACAGTTAATATCTTGATCCTTGCAGTTGACTTGGATTGATTTTATTATGTGGGTGAATGCACTGGTAGCACTTTGGTGTGTAAGGGGATAACATGCTGATTTCATCTGAGTGTTTATTTAATAAGAGAATTTGCCTTAAGACAAATCCAGTAAGACATCTGCTGTAATTACCCTGTTAGGACTTAGTTTGAATTTTTTTTCACTTGTGATAAAGATTATGCAAGTACAGTTCTTAAATTATGCTGTACTGCTCCTCCTTTCTAAATCAGTTTAGAGAGTGCTTCAAAATGTGTTTTCAACCCTCAGAAGTCTTTATTTGAGCATTCTGACTGCAAATACTGAAAAATACTGCTGACAGACCTTACAGGGAATCTTAAAAGTACTTGCATGTTTGCCTCTTAAAAATATTCATAGGCCTGTTTGTTCAACTGTATGATACTGATATTGCCTGGTGAGCAAACCCAAAGCCTTTGCGTAAATGTTAGTATTTTTCTTGATGCCTCTCGTTGCCCTCACGGCGCGGGTAATGTTAACTTCATGTCTCACAGGACCATTGAGGAGCTTCAACTACATATGCTAAAAATTCTCAAAATAGAAAATTCTTTTATATCTTAGGTTGTAAACCCCAGGGTAGAAACCAGGTCTGTTTATAGTAAAAATTCCAACCCTATAAAACCTTCAGCTTACCATGCATTTCTCTTCCCACATGCTAAATTTCAGAGGCAGGGTAAAAACAGCACATACCTAGAAGGTATTAAAAACAAACAAACAAAAATGCACCCAGAAACCATCTAGAGGATCAAACCAATTCATATCCAATTCAATCTCCTCTCACAGAGCAAGTTCACTCTAAAATATGCAGGGCGATATTCCAGGTCTTATTCTAGCAGATTGTAGCAGTGCCATGGCACACGGTGGTATGTGTTAGATTAGTTGTGAGGCTATAATGAGTAAATAGTCAGTTAAAAATCAAACTTCGTGAATTACTTGCTTCTTAGAAAATAAGGTTGAGTGCATTCACAGGCACCTCTCCAGGGATGGTTTTTGACCTGCATTCCAATTGGCTTCCCAGGCTGGGAGGATGACAAATATATGGCAGGAAATAGCACAGAACCCACAGTCAGTCTTGTCTTTTCACAAGAGTGTGGTGCACGTGGGAACATCGTTCATCTCGTGAGTCACTGCAGAAGCAGTGTTCGAGAACTTGTGATCTGAACTGTGGGTCTAAAATATCAACATCTGGTTGCCACAACACTTAAAAGCTACTTATTTATAAATAACTATTGTTAGGTTTATTACACTCTAATCAGCACGTGCACATCAGAGCCCTGTTTCCCAAAGGGTGATGTTCATATACTGATGGCACTGGGGCTGCTTCTAGGTGGCACACAAGTTAATTTGTTTTATATTAATAAAGAATTTGAATGTATTGAGGGAAAAGATGTAGCAATCATATTAAACCTATGCCATGTGGCTTCTGTTGCTTAGAAAGCTTCATTTTAAAGGTTCGTAGATTTTAAAGGAAAACGTAGAAAAATACAGGTTGTAAATAACATAGATATGAATAACACAGAAGAAGGAAAGTTTATTTTAAAGTTATTTTCAACAAGGAATGAAACAGATTGCTTTCATGCTTACCCTGTCTATGTTGTGGAAAATTTTGGCTAATTGAGTTCTCGCTGGACCTGTCTTTGGGTGACTCCTTGGATGGCTTTCAGTTGGAGTGAGGACATAGATTTGCATGGAAATAGTGGGTTTTATAAGATATATTCTTGCTCTAATGATAAATCAGTCTGGTTAAAAATTACTCACTTCACTATATCTGCGGAAAAGTGTCTGATTTACCCCAGGTTTATGAATTCCTTTGCCATGCCACAGACATAGGTGAACAGGAATTATAAAGCGATGCCTGGCCTCCAATCTCCGTCCAGCTTACGGTCCATGGGCAGCTGTCTTCCCAGAGAGTGTCCCCAGGGCTCCTCCTTGGATCCTATGAGTCAATGTCTATGGCTCTGAAGGGCAGTAGTGTGGCATCCTGTAGCCAGAAATTCAAGGTTTTTTCCTTTCTCTGTAAAAATACAATTTGGAAAAAGTTTGGAAGGGAAAGTCTTTCATAAAATACACATGTATTTTCCTATAGTCCGTGTTCCCTTGACTTGTAAGAAACTAGATGAATCTAAAAGATAAATATTTTTAAATATTATTATTTAAAGAATAGTTTTGCAGAAAAATGAGAAAAGTATAAGCAGAAAGGCGGGAATACATTACAAGTAGGAGGTGGTTTTTCTTTAGTAGCAAAGTCGTGTCTGACTTTTTGCAACTCTGTGGACTCCAGCATGCCAGGCTTCCCTGTCCTTCACTATCTCCCAGAATTTGTTCAAACTCATGTCCATTGGTGATGCCATCCAACCATCTCATCCTCTGTTGTCCCTTTCTCCTCCTGCCCTCCATCTTTCCCAGCATCAGGATCTTTTCTAATGAGTCGGTTCTTCACATCAAATAGCCAAGTACTGGAGCTTTAGCTTTAGCATCAGTATTTCCAATGAACATTTAGGGTTGATTTCCTTTGGGATTGACTGGTTGGATCTCCTTGCCGTCCAAGGGAGTCTCGAGAGTCTTCTCCAGCACCACAGTTCAAAAGCATCAATTCTTCAGCAGTCAGCCTTCCTTTTATGCAGGCAGGAGGAGGAGTTGACAACAATCAATCCTCATTTCAGAATACAGTGCAGGTTGTCTGCCTACCGCTTAAGAAAGGAACTCACCAAGGTTTGGATATAGGTCCTCTCCAAAAGGTAGGGGGAAAGGGAGGTGGAGTGAGGAGAAGCAAAAGAGAGGAAGAGCGCGCCAACAAGAAGATTCCAAAACTGACCACAAGATGGCAGCAGGAGTATAATATTTAGCAACTGCACAGTTTGAAATGGCCTTTAGTTGAGTTTTAAAATGCATTCTCAAGCACACAACTTTCTGTTTTCATTGAAGTAAAATTGATTCACTATAATATTATTATTAGTTTTAGGGGTACAGCATAGTGATTCATTGTTTTTAGAGGCTGTACTCCATTTAAAATGATTATAAGGTGTTGGCTGTGTTCACTGCGCTGTACCGCACGTTCTGGTAGCTTTTGTACGTAGCAGTCCGTGTCTCTTAACCTCCTAGCGCTGTCTTGCCTCTCTCCCTTCCCTCTCGCCATGGGTGTCTTCTGGTTTGATGTCTATATCTGTGCTTTTGTTTCTGTTTTGTTATATGTTAGCTTCTACACGTACATGAGGAATTCAAGTGTAAATGTTCTTAATATGAGAATTCACACATTTGGAAAGTGTACCGTTGAATACGTGTATTATTAGAGCTCTCCAATAAATACTGATTTTAAGGAATGCGTTTAAAAGGCCGAAGTGCGGTGTTCCCTTTAGTGTTTAAACCAAAAGAGAAACCAAGAGTGCACTTTGTACGGAGAACTCTCTGAACATTGATATCCGTCTGAGGGAAGTTCCTGAAGCACCTGTGAGGAAACCCTGGACTCACATTCGGCTGAGAAAAGAAAACGGAGAGAAAGAAGGGAAAACTAAAAATAGCAAAAAATGTGTATGTGTGAGGAGATAGAATAAAGGGAATGTCTTACTACTCAGTCCTCTCTCCCCCAATAAAGAACTAAATACAATTATTATAAGAAAAAGGTCAGCTATCAGAAGAAACTTCAATACTTGCTAATTGGTTATTTGCTACCTTTGATAAGTCTGCACTTCTGGAACATAATTATATAAATCCTAACATGGCCTGCTGCAGTCTGAGGTCCTTTTGAGGAATAAATTTTAAAACTCTAGTTAATATTATTCATATACATTATATATTTTCAAGAGAAAAGCCAAGTCTGTTATGGGGTGTCCAGAATATACCATGCCTTTCAACAATTTTAGAGTGAAAAGAAATGAGTGTGGTAGTGTGGTCTGACCGGCCACAAAGGGATAGATTGTGCATCGTACCTAATGGACTGTAGGGTTTTTGAATCAATATTCCCTTGGCAAGTGCCATTCAGCCTTCCTGGAAAAGGCCCTTACATTCAGTCGTGACCCCTCTCTTGTAAAAGCCTCCAGGGGACTGGAAGTGCAGTGGTTTTGGTGATGACAACATTTGTGATTTAACACTGAGGAGAAATGCACTTATTTTGGTCCGTCCCTGCAACCAAGGGTTGATGCCAAAAGGAAGTTGTACTGTGGATGAAAAAGAGTCCACGTGTAATCATGTGGCCTCTTTCATGAGCTTCTCTGCTCAGATGTTGTGTTAGATTGTACTTGGATAAACAAGCAAGAGGGGAAAGAGAAAATTCAACACTGTACATTTTGATACCCTATTTGACAACATGTTGCCTTTGTAAAAGGTGTTTTGAAACTCTGTGATATGTTTATCTGAAGCCGCCAGTATAGAAAACTGCTCCTAAGGGCAGTCATTTATATTTTTCCTAGGGCAGGAAAAATTAATGTCAGAGGGTCTATGACTGTGAAAAAAAATCAAGGAAAGATCAAACATATGTGATCCTTTCTTTTGTCTGCAGAGCTAAAAAAAAAGAGAAAATCCAGTCACTCTTAGAGAAGAGTGAAGCAAGAGATAAGTGGCAATGCCTTTTGTTTTCTGTGATCTTTCTGGTTTGTTATCAAGGCAAGACAAATTCCTCAAGTGTGGAGGCAGGGTCTGAAGCATCCTGCCTTGAAATCCCCGGTTTATCTAGTCTCTCCAGGGCATTTCCAAGGATGTCTTCACAGAATGAGACAGGCCTTGGACTCACTGGGCTTCTTGGTCTTAGGGAGATTTTTTAAAGTTTCTTTTGTGAGGTTCTGCAGCTGTATTGCCATGTTAAAATGTGGAGACACTGTTTGATATTTCAAATTTGCTGATTTTAAGCTTTCTTGGACCATGACTATGCTCCCGGTTGTTTTAATTGCTGATGGTAATGCCTGCTGGTTGTCAGACAATGAAAAGATGTACAAAGCTTGATCTTCTCCTCCCAGTTTTCCCCACCTGCCTGCCAGCAGGCAGCCAGTGCTAGCTTTTCTGTATTTTTATGCACATTTTTGGATAGAGAGCCTCTGTGTTCATTTGGAGTTTGGGCTTATTGTTTGCTTTCCTAACTGAAGGAGACTTATCCCATAACACTCAGCAACCTGTTTTCTTTCCTCAACTGTGGCTCCTTCCTTTCCAGAGTAGTTCGTATCAGTCTAACAGCCACATATTATTCCATTGTATCCATGTATTAAGCTCATTAATATTGATAGTTACTTGTTTTATTTTACGTTAAGCATAAGCCACACTGCAGCTAACATTCTTGTATACATTTCCTCGTATGTCTTTTATTTATATATAGGATAACTTCCAAAGAGTGACAGTGGCAGGTCAAAAAAGTTGCTAATTTTCTGTGTGACTATTTTAATTTGTGATTATGCATAAACTTTCTATATCAGGTAAATGATCTCTAACCTTTTCTATTAAAAAATAAAAAGCATGTGAATGGCGTTGACAAAATCAATTTTCTATATTAAAAACAGAAATTTTTAAAAACAGCCAAACATAAAACTATTGCAGAAACGTGAAAGTCCTTATTTCTTTTTATACTTGAGTTACATTCATGAGAACACTCTTTTTTTGAGGCAATGTTTATGTGCCTTTTTACTTTTCAGATTTATAAAGTCCATACTGCACATTTGGCTTGATTTTTTTTAAGTTGAATACAACTTTTGAATTCCTACAATGTGATTTTTTTAAAGTAAGGATACAATTGTTTGTATATACTGCTCTTAAATAACTAAAGTCCATCTTTAAGAATCACTGTGGTTTGTTTTTCTTTCTTCAAAATACATTTTTGATACTTTAAAGATTCTAAGGAGCTTGTTTCCACTTGGGAAAATAACGAATTCCAAATCTCTCAGCTACATTTTTTTAAAGGCTAGTGGGAAGATTTGGACATATATGGTATTGTAACTAGTCAGCGGAGCTTTCTTTTTATAGGATGGCAACCTCTGGGAGAGTTTACTTTGCTTTTTTTGATCACTGTTATGATATTGAACTAGATTTACTGAAAGGTAACTTTGCAAACATTTATTTGGATTAGAATCCAGTCATATCACATAGATTCAATCATGAGGTTGAAGCCAAAAAATGAAATTGATTTTGGAGAGTAAGAAGAGTAATCTCAGAGATTTTAGTCCGGTCTTAGAGAGAAATGACCTGAAACAATCATGATAATAAAAATAATGAGCTTTGGAGCCACAGACCTGAGGTTGACCTCTGACTCTTCCTATACCTATGGCTGTGTGATTGTAAACAAATTGCTTTATCTCTCTGAGCTTTTGTTTCTTCTTGTATGAAATCAGGATGATGCTACTTCCTTCCCTAAGGCTTTGTATATGAGGGATACTCTCTGTGTACACAGTTTAACAAAAGAATGTGAGTGTACAGTGTTAAGTAAGAGTGCTAGCAAATGTGTAACAGTGAAAGGTTTGAAAAATTCTAGTTTTTTACATTAGTTCTGGTATGAACATATTATAGAACTTAATGCCTAGAAAGGATTTTAGGAGATATCCTTGTTCATCCCCTTTTCTGAACAAAACTTTAATCATACACAATTAAGCAAGAATCTAGAAGTTCAGAAATAATGTGATTTGCCAATGACATGAAGCTTGTTATTGACAAAACTGAGATTAGATCCTTTTGTCTCTTATTTGCCATTCCAGCTCTCCTTAAATCCATCTTAAACATCAGAAGTGATGAGTGAAATGAGGAAAACTAGAGATTTGTAAATTGGAACAATGGGACAAGTGTAAACGAGATGGTTAAATGCTGTCTCTATGTTATATACATATATATAAGTAAACTGTACACATATGATAAAACAGAGCTAAGGACTCAAAATGTGCTATTATCCAATTTAGCACCCCAAACAACTCTGGGAGACTGTTGGTGTAAGTTTCTTAGAAGAGCTGTTTCTTAAAGATCCTGGATTTAAATGAAACACTGCCATGAACTACCCAGAAAGGATGATAATAAGGCAGGAATGCTCAGGGAAGCAGCTCTGTGAGGCTTAGAAGAAGACACTGGAAGCACCGAAGAGGTTTGGAGTGGAGGTCCTTCGCAGCAGGCGCCCCTCCATGGCCAGGGGCTATTGACTGACTGGAGCCGTGTTCCATCAGACCGAAGTCCTGTTTCCCAGGAGCTTCTCTGTTCCTTCTTTCATTGTCCAGTGTTCATTCCTTGAAACTGATGAGGGCATCTTTTCACGTCTAGTGGAGCTACAGGTCTAGAAATTTGGGTGGAGGCTCTTTGTGGATGTTCTGACAGCCTGAAGAACGTTCCCCGTCTGTCCCTCTCTCCCCAGTTTGACATTAAACTTACATACTTGTGTATTGTCAGTTCCTGTTTGCAATTTAGAGGCTGATTTGACTGCATTAGAGCTTTTCAATTTGGACAAATACTAGTCCAGATTTTATTTCACCCAAGGCAATTTCATCGATCAGCCTATCAGCTCAGATAGGGGTGGACATATGTCATAACCAAAGCCAGGTTCTCTCCTTGCCAGCCTGACACTGTCATTAAAATACACCCCAAACCTCAGCTTCTGTAATTGTTGAAAACCTGGTGAGCTTGTTGAGAGATGTAAGTGAGGTGGCTTATGCAATAGATTTAGCTCACTGCCTTGTGCAGTCATTCAATAAACTTCAGCTCTCACTGTTATTTACTGATTCTGACTTCATTCACAAAATGGATCATGACTTCTAACACTGTGCCAGGGTATCCATATATACTCTTCCCTTATTTCTTACTCCATGCTTGGTTCTAATTCTGCTCATTAGCTCTGACCCTATTTTTGGAGTCGTTTCCTGAATCACAGATGGTACTCCGACAGAGGCCCTACTTAGGACTTATTTTCCTGTCTGCTTTTCATTCGCTGCGTAGTGTCAGCTTTCATTGTACACATTTGACACCCCTCCCCCAGTAGCCCGCCGTATGGGAACTTCACCATTCTGTACCACTAGCGATTTCGCTGTTTTAAGGCCCCCTCTTCAGCTATCGGCTCTCGGAGTTCAAACAACCCAGGGCTTCTCAATTGCATTTGAAATACCTGGGGAATCTTATTAACTGCGGTTTCTGATGCAACAGTTCTGGGAAGGGGCCTTTGTAATTAGCTGTCCCATGATGCTGATGCTACTGCCTTCAGAGCCTTAAAGAGCAAGGGATTAATCAGTGATTTTTCTCCGATTCCTGCCTCCTCTCATCTTTCTTTCTTTTTTTTGCTATTCAAGTTTTCTATACAAATAAAGTACAATCAGGCGCACTAGTGCAAGTTAATGTGTTAATAATACGTTTAACATGGATTATATTATAAGATTAACTCATTATCTAGGAAAGCCTAGAAGAAGCATTCTAATATTCTTTCCTGTTCTAGATCATTGGCAGGCACAGCTGCAGTGTAAAGACTGAGCACAGAGGCTGTGGAATCAATTAGGCTTCTGTTTAAGGCCACTCATATCTTTGTCATGTTGTCTAACCTCTTGGAACTTCTGTTTCTCATCCCTAAAACAGGGATAAGGTCCATCTAAAACGGATGCTATGCCAAAGGCCTACTGGAAGCATGCTGTAAAGGACAGCTAATGGTTCTGCAGTTTTAATACTAGAGTTCTAGAGACTCAGGTCACTTTGTTCCCAAGTGAAAAATGTGATCCAGGAAGAATTTTAGTTCAGATAAATTGTTAACATAAGGAAGATTAGTTCAGCATTGGTGAGAGCTTACTCCGTACAAGGCACTTTATTTACGTGAACTCATTTGCCCTTTTCAGGGCTTCCCTGGTGGCTCAGACGGTAAAGAATCTGCTTGCAACACAGAAGACCCAGCGTTCGATCCCAGGGTTGGAAAGATCCCCTTGAGAAGGAAATGGCAACCCACTCCAGTATTCTTTCCTGGAGAACCCCATGGACAGAGGAGCCTGGCAGACTGCAGTCCGTGGGGTTGCACAGAGTCGGACACGACTGAATGGCTAACACTGCTACGCTACTGTTTGCCTTTTCCAGTCATCCCATGTTTTCTCACGGTGCCTCCAGACAGGACCGATTCCATATGCTTTGCAGAGATGAGGAGACGTGGTCCAAACATCAGTGAGGTGACTTAATCAGAGGCTCTCTGGCCCACGACACTGTTTGATTCTGACACTGTGTTAGATGATAATCACAGCAGAGGCACAGGGAGAACCACAAGGAAAGTGAAGACTCTTCGATCATTCCAGGGCCCAGGGGTCCCTAAACTCTAGTCAATATAAACATCTCAACGAAACTGTTTGTTACAACAAGGATCCCTAGGCTCCATCCACAAAGATTCGGACTTAATAGATTTGGGAAATTTGGAAGCAGGACATTTGCCCAGTGGCCTTGCAGAAACATCTCCAGAGGTGTATTCTGTAGGCAGGGGGGTCATGTGAATGCAATTCCCTGGGCTGCTGTAACAGATTACCACTAACTGGATGTCTTGAAACAACACAAGTATACTTTCCCAGAGTTCTGGAAACTGGAAGTTTGAATTCAGGGGGTCAGCAGGACCACGCTCTCCCTGAAATTTCTAGGGGACAGCCCTTCCTTGCCTCTTCCGAGCTTCTGGTGGTTTTCTGAGCTCTTTGGTGTTTCTGGCTTGTAAGTGCATGGCTCCAAATCTCTGCCTTGTTCGCATGACTATCTTCCCTGTGTGTGTGCCAGTCATTGAATTTAGGACCCACCCTCATCCAGGACGACCTCATTCTGGTTACATCCACAAAGACCCTGTTTCCAAATAAGGTCACATTCATAGGTTCCCTTGCGTGCGTGCTAAGTTGCTTCAGTCGTGTCTGACTCTTTGTCACCCCATGGACTGCAGCCCCTCATGTTCCTCTGTCCATGGAATTCTCCAGGCAAGAATACTGGAGTGGGTTGCTGTGCCCTCCTCCAGGGGATCTTCCCAACCCAGGCATCCAACCTGCATCTCTTATATCTCCTCCATTGGCAGACGGGCTCTTGACCACTAGCACCACTTGGGAAGCCCCATAGGTTCCCAATGGACATGAATTTGGGGGGATGGTATTCAACTCATACACCATGCCATCTGTTTTTTATCTTCCTTCCGGCCCAAGGTACAAAGCTGTGACCTCAGAAATCCACTAAGGCCTATGGCAAATGAGAGAAGGGGTGAAAGACATAGCTAGGTAACGATGCATGGTTTCATAGCGGCTTTTTCACTTGGCGTTTCTAGCTGTCCTCCCCTCTTCCCACCCGTTTGCTTATTTATCAAAGTATAGGATGTTGATTGACAGTTCTTTGGTTGAGATGAAAGTAATTCATCTCTTATGGTTCCACGAAATGTCACAGATCACTGGTACTTTATGGTTCTCTTGTTTTCGAGGTGTGACTTTTATAAAGATTTACAGGAAACTGAAATTGGGCTTAAAGCTGGAGACAGCTAGTGATTTTCATTTCTGTAGACTGTAGTTTTCTTACCTGTAATTTTAGAGGGAAAGAAACTTTTACGCTGTAATTTTGACAGTTTACGTCCCTATAATTTTGGTAAATTGTTTCCTTAGGGTTACAAAGAACAAGTGGAATAAACCTCAAATAGATGTATTACGATAAAGGCAATTTTTCTTTGGCACATTTATCTAGTCAATGTCAGCATACAAACTCATTGGTAAAAATCTCTGAATGTTTCAGCCAATTAGAATTATATGTTTTAAAACAGCAGGGCTATATTTAGGTATAGACTCTTTTTTAGGTTGATATTATTTTATATATTTTGAAGTAGAATTTAAGTTGTTCCCTCACTTCTTCCCCAAGCTAAGGTGTACACACACCTAGAGGGTTTTTGTTAACATATCCTATAATACAAATTGTATTCCTACCACTCAGAATTTAAACTTTAAATTTTACAGTTAAGAAGTATTCAAAAGACAGTATGAATTTGTCATATTGGTAATTTGGTTTTATATAAAATTATGTAATACAGGAAATCAACTTATCATTTGAAAATACAATTTAAACATGTATGATAGTATAGGTGTATTTCTATTTGAATATGTTTAATTCTCAAACACTTTTTATCCAAGATGCTTCACAGAAGCTGGGTTTCTGGGAATGGTTTTGAGCTTCTTGATGATATAGAATATTTAATGATGTATTGTTCAGTATGGGCATCCCTGGTGGCTCAGACGGTAAAGAATCCACCTGCAGTGCGGAAGACCTAGGTTTGATCCCTGGGTTGGGAAGATCCCCTGGAGGAGGGCATGGCAACCCGCTCCAGTATTCTGTTCTTGCCTGGAGAATCCCTATGGACAGAGGAGCTTGGCAGCTGCAGTCCATGGCGTCACAAAGAATTGAATATTACTGAGCAATTGCTCAGTATGGACTCATTGAGACATTTTAGAAATTAAGAAAAAAGTCCATAGAGCATTTGTGCTATCCAGATACATGTGTCCGTCCTTCTAGAAACTGTATAGTCCTTTGTTTCGCTTGCCTCCTGTCCATCTGTCATCTGATCTTTTTTTTAGAAAGTTTTTCTTCTCACTGTTGGAAGAGATCTTAGGGATAATCCAAATAGTCATTCATTTTATACAAACTTTACTGGAAATATCCTCCCAGTAGGAGGAGGAGGAGTCAGCAAAGGGTGGCTTCCTTGGGATGGGTAATTGGTCCCCATTTTGTGGAAATTTTCCAGGGCCATCTTTGGCACTTGGTTGTAATTTAGGTAGTTAGCTGTATAAAGGTAATTTGAAAGGTAGATGGGGAATTCCATGTTGAAAGTGCAGTAAAATGAATTCCACTACTCAATATTAGTCATTGGGACTCTGTAGTAAGTAAGCATCTTTATGAATTGTCTGGGTGAAAATATCAATAATATTTTGGCATACTATATGAGTTAGTAATTATATTGGAAATAGTATCAAGATCCCAAAAGGCTATGATGGGCAAGAGAAATGGTTTATAATTGTAATATACCCAATGCCCTCCTACTCATATCAAATATTTCCTAATACTCCCTGGGTATCCTGAAATGAAATTCACAAGTAATATTATCTATCCACACACATAATTATGTGTGTGTATATACATAGTATCCTAGTGAAAATGTTTTTTAAAAGAAAAGAATATAATGTAATATAATCAAATAATTTGTGGCTTAAAAAGTAAGTTCTTGGATTTCCGAGTTGTAGATGAGCACACGACAGGACCACATAGTAATCTGAACTAATGGTATGAAGTGCTTGCATTTTTTCCTAAAATCATTTCATATAACAACTGAAAACATATAATTGGTTCTGGTCACTAATGGCATTTCTGTCAAGTGACCCAGTTTTATAAAACGTTAAGCATTGTCTGGAGAATCCCAGGGATGGGGGCGCCTGGTGGGCTGCCGTCTATGGGGTCCCACAGAGTCGGACACGACTGAAGCGACTTAGCAGCAGCAGCAATCATTGCCTGTAAAGTTTCTTATAAAATAAAGTATCTGCTCCTCTTAATTTCCATGGTAATAAGTAATTTGTAGTCCTGGCAAACAAAATAAAATTTAAGGCCAGGCAAAAATAATTATTTCATTTACATGTAGTAAAACAGAGTTAAGTTAAAGGCTTGGGTAACTGTATATAAATTTTCCCTCTGCATGAATTAAGAATGAAATTTAGAGCTGTTTGTATTGTAGAATAATTCTTCACCCTGTAGTTTTCTATAGATTGCTGGACATGGTGGTAACCATGGTAACACAGAAGCACCCCCGGAATTTCCAGAGTTCCCACAAGGGGGCAGTACTGCCCCCACTGAGAATCGTGCTAAGAGTTTCTTTGGAACTCTCCACTTTTGGTGGGGATATTTCTTTGTCTTATAACGGGGGACATAAAGGTGTGTGAGATGGGGCTGTCCTGTGCACTGTAGCATATTTAGCAGTATCAGAGCTTCTTATAAATGCTAATAGTGCCCTATCCACACTATCAGTTAGGACAACTAAAAATATTTCCAGACACTGCCTGTTTTCTTCTGGAGGACATATTCACCCACGATTCAAAACACTGAACTGAACAAAAATATGTTTTAATGGGGAATTGGGGAAAAAAACTTTGCCCTGGAAGGAACCATGGAACAAATTTCACAATTAGAATTGACCTCATGGAAACATTTGTGAAAGATCTAGGGACTGCCTGTACATACTTTATGAATCAACCAGGAGATGTGATTCATGTACATTAGTACATGGATATACTGTTAATTTTTTGCTAACTTAAAAAAATTTATTTTTATGACATTTTATTCGATAAAGGACTTGTGATCACTTAAAATGTGCTATTCATACCGTAATCAGAACTGCTTATTCACAAGAGGGGCATTTTGCTCCATCCTGGGTACTTTAACAGTTGCTTGTGTTTTGGTATTTCATGGATTCCACATGGTTTCAGTAGGTAGAATGAAGACGAATGATTTCATGTGACGGGGGCAGTTTCTTGCCCAGAGTGTGGAGACTCTTTTCTAACAGAGCTTCCTGATGGTTCCAGGTTGAACCGCTTTTTGGGTACAACCAGGAGAGATTTGTTGACAACTGACTTTGATAAAGGAGAATCATTTTTAGGTTGAAAGTTATTCTGAATGATATATGTGTATTTATTCTGTCCTATGGATATAAGTTTGAGCAGGCTCCGGGAGATGATGAAGGACAGGGAAGCCTGGCATGCTGCAGTCCTTGGGGTCCCATACAGTCGGACATGACTAAGCAACTTTAGACAACTTGCTATATATTGTATTACTATTGTGAATTATGAAAAACGCGAAAAGTAAATGTGTTAGTCACTCAGTCATGTCTGACTTTTTGTGACCCCGTTGACTGTAGCCCACCAAGCTTCTCTGTCCATGGGATTCTCCAGGAAAGAAGCCTGGAGTAGGTGGCCATTGCCTTCTCCAGAGGGTCTTCCTGACCCAGAGATTGAACCCTGGCCTCCTGCCTTGCAGGCAGATTCTTTACAATATGAGCCACCAGGGAAGCCCCATCGTATATTATATATATATTTATTATATATTATATAATGAATATTACATATTTTATATGTTATTATATCTATATGATAAATGTGTATTTATTCTAAACTTGTATCCTCTCTGCAGGAGCCTTACTAGGTAGTCATTACCTCTGTAATGAACGCTTTCCCTACCAGACACTGAACCACCTCCCTTCCATGACTGTTTCCAACCATCCATGTCTGTACCGTCAGAGAGTGGCTGAGAAGCTACCGCCAATGTTCAGAATGGAAACATGCGTTTTAAAACATATTGAAAGAGCATGCATTCATTTACTTATTCATCCAGCAAGCAGCTATTCACTGAGTGCACACTTTGTGCCAGTCGTTACTCTAGGCACGGAGGAGGGCACAGTGGTCCCAGTCACATGTGACTGCTGGTCTAGTAACAAACGTATGTGCATGCCAAGTCACGTCAGTTGTGTCTGACTCTGTGCAACCCTGTGGATGACTGTAGCCCTCCAGGCTCCTCTGTCCATGGGATTCTCCAGGCGAGAATACTGGAGTGGGTTGCTGCGCCTTGCCCCAGGGGATCTTCCCAACCCAGGGATCGAACTTGTGTCTCTTATGTCTACCTGCATTGGCAGGCGGGTTCTTTACCCTTAGCGCTGCCTGGGAAGTCCTCTAGTAACAAAGGCAAACAGTAAATCAGGGAACACATTTTTTTTAAAAAAGTAAAATTTCAAATTGTGGCGAATGCTAGGAAGGAATAAATAATGGTGCTGTGGTAGAAACTGAAGAAGGAGGAGGCTCTTTTAAATGCGGTGGTCACAGGTGAAAATTCTTATGAGTGGTGGTGTTTAAATAGAGACTCACAGGATGAAGAGTGAGTGTTCTACAGTAGGAAACCATTTTAGACAAAGGAAGAATGCATGCAGGGGCCTGGCATGGAGGAAGACATTGCATGTTTGGGCCCCAGAAAGAAGAACCATGTAGCTGGGATGTAATGGGTGATAGGAAGTGTGGCGTGCGCTGCTGCTGCTGCTAAGTCGCTTCAGTCGTGTCCAACTCTGTGCGACCCCACAGGCAGCAGCCCACCAGGCTCCCCCGTCCCTGGGATTCTCCAGGCAAGAACACTGGAGTGGGTTGCCATTTCCTTCTCCACTGCGTGAAAGTGAAAAGTGAAAGGGAAGTCACTCGGTCGTGTCCGACTCCTAGTGACCCCATGGACTGCAGCCCACCAGGCTCCTCCATCCATGGGATTTTCCAGGCAAGAGTACTGGAGTGGGGTGCCATTGCCTTCTCCTGGTATGCACTAAAGCTCCAGAAATATAGAGGGTCCAGCTCAGGTAGGGAAGAGGTAAAGCTTAGGAGTAAGAACACAGACCAAGGAGCCAGAAAACCTGTGTTCAGGTTATTTCACTTTATTCATCCTCATTGTTCCATCTGCAACGTGGAGCACTGAAACCATATGCTTGCCGGAGTAATCGTGAGGATTAGAAGAGTTAATATATGGAAAACACTTAGAACAGTGCTTGCAGTTACAGATACTAGATGCTGCTGCTGCTGCTGCTACTATCATCACTGGCTTTGCTGATCATGTTAAGAAATTTGGATTTTATCCCAAGAAGGAAAAGCCGTTGAAGGGCTTTTCAGTTTGGACCTTTTTGTAAAACTTTTAAACAAGAACTAATAATGTGAACCTAATAAGAAAACAGGCATAATTACTGTAGGATAAGTAAGTTTTGAATGTGACATCCCCAACAAAATAGGTTAAGTTGTAAAAGGGCAATCCTGTTTAAAAAAAATCAAAGCTGTCCCTTCAGATGACTGGAGTCATTTGGCAAATAATGTAGAGAGGCCACTCAACATTCGGGGAGGATTTATTTTAAACGACTTCAGTCAGTGGTGCCAGGATGTTTTCCAAGCTGTCATATAATAAAGAGCAGGAAGAGATACTTGCATAATAATAAAATCTAATTATTAGGAATAAGTTTCTGGGTCCCCAAAGATAGGAAATTTTAGAAATTTTTAAAAGGTATGGGGGCCTGAAAGAACTTCTTTTGATTATGAACATGGCTAAGGTATGTTAACTGGGTTTCTGTGGGGCTGTATTCTTAGTTGCATTGCATTCTCTTTTCTTCCTATAGCTTTTGGTTCTGCTTTTAAGCCCTTGATGTCCCTCTCTGATAGTAGCGCCCTGGGGCGTTCAGTTCAGTTCAGTCGCTCAGTCGTGTCCGACTCTTTGCGACCCCCTGAATCGCAGCACGCCAGGCCTCCCTGTCCATCACCATCTCCCAGAGTTCACTCAGACTCACGTCCATCGGATCAGTGATGCCATCCAGCCATCTCATCCTCGGTCGTCCCCTTCTCCTCCTGCTCCCAATCCCTCCCAGCATCAGAGTCTTTTCCAATGAGTCAACCCTTCGCATGAGGTGGCCAAAGTACTGGAGTTTCAGCTTGAGCATCATTCCCTCCAAAGAAATCCCAGGGCCAATCTCCTTCAGAATGGACTGGTTGGATCGCCTTGCAGTCCAGGGGACTCTCAAGAGTCTTCTCCAACACCACACTTCAAAAGCATCAATTATTCGGCACTCAGCTTTCTTCACAGTCCAACTCTCACATCCATACATGACCACAGGAAAAACCATAGCCTTGACTAGATGGACCTTAGTCGGCAAAGTAATGTCTCTGCTTTTGAATATACTATCTAGGTTGGTCATAACTTTTCTTCCAAGGAGTAAGCGTCTTTTAATTTCATGGCTGCAGTCACCATCTGCAGTGATTTTGGAGCCCAAAAAAATAAAGTCTGACACTGTTTCCACTGTTTCCCCATCTATTT
>SJYQ01001067.1:911273-968318 GCA_006410935.1 Redunca redunca | reverse complement strand
CACTTTCATCAAGAGGCTGGGGCATTAGGTTATTGATTTTTGTTGGTGGAAGAAACTGGTGTTGCCTTGTGGGTGCCACTGCTGAAGGCATTCTCTCCTTCAGGTTCTGAGATGCCCAGAGAATGCTATCAGTTTATTATCCTATCAGTCAATGGAAGATGGTGTCATCTCTGTTTATATGAGCCAGAGTTGTCCGATATGGCTTGCAGTGAGGAGAATCAATTCTTAAAAGAGTAATGATAGTAATCAAATCCTAACTGTAAGCCATAGAACTTTGGGAGGGAGACATTATCTTGGAAACATTTTTTTTTTTCTTTCAGACTTCAGGTCTTTGATAAGGCATTCCTTCCTTATCAAAGATGAGGCTGCATGTATAGTTAATACTGGCTCCTCGTTGGTCTGGCTGCACATATTACCAAGGGCCGTGGGGACTAAAGAGATGAAGAACTGAGAAAGCTGATTTGTGACCTCACACTTACTTGTTTAATCCCACAATTGTGCCCTAGGACTTAGATATGGCTCTGGGCTAAAAATAAAGCAGATTCAGAGACTGAGTTGAAATATTTGGTTCATGTGCCTCCTGGTTTTCAAGTAATATAGGGGAAGTCTGATTTTTACTTGGGAAGTCTGATTTTTACTTCATAGAGCAAGAAGTATCTTTGATGATTATATGATAGAAACCCAAATAATTTCCTACCAAGCATGTTCTAATACACTGAAAAAAAGGTTACTAAGTAATTGAGCAACAAGACCCCACTGATACTGCTATGGAATAGAGTCTTCTGGCTAAGTAACATTTCTTTTTTAATGAGAAAACATTTTCATTTCAATTCTGGTTGAAAAAGTTTCTAAGGACAATAATAACTTAACTGTGAAAGAATGTCCAGATTGCAGTTAAAGTGTTTTCCCAGGCTTTTGCAAGAGTTCCAAGTTAAAATTACTAAGCATTGTTTCTTATCTTCATCAAATATTTATTTAATACCTACAATGTTCAAGATACTGCACTGTTTTCTAAGACTGTTATATATCAAGTATTTCTTTTCATCATTAAATTATCCATTCCAGTTGGAGTTTGGGGAGAGAGGGTCACCTTTATCTCTGAAGTCAAGGAGTCATTCCTTCAGACCCCAATCTTAGTTCTATTTTGGGTGAGTGTGGCTCAGTAAATGTTTAAATAAGCGTCTACAACATTCCAGGCATTGTGTTAAGACCCGTGGGAACAAAATCCAGCCAGTTACAGTTACTGAAGAGCTCAGAGAAATGGGTGGAGAGAGCTTGTTCAAGAGAGTATTTTTATAGGCAGTATAATTACTATGATTGAAGCATGATGGGGAAGCGGGGGAAGGGACCAGCAGGAAAGAACATGTGTCCGAGCAATGAGGGGACATCAGGAAAACTTCCTATAAGGGAGCAGCTAGGTGCTAGGTATTATATTTTCACAAGCTTCTAGAAAGTAATTAATTTCAAGTCAAAAAACATGTAATATACATTTTTTATTGAATGCATTTTAGTTGACAAGGGGAAAGGAACACAGGTTTAAAGATGCCTCTCTTTTACCTTTTGGTGCTAAGTTGCTTCAGTCGTGTCCGACTCTGTGAGGCCCCATAGACGGCAGCCCACCAGGCTCCGCCATCCCTGGGATTCTCCAGGCAAGAACACTGGAGTGGGTTGCCATTTCCTTCTCCAATGCAGGAAAGTGAAAAGGGAAAGTGAAGTTGCTCAGTCATGTCCGACTCTTAGCGACCCCATGGACTGCAGCCTACCAGGCTCTTCTGTCCATGGGACTTTCCAGGCAAGAGTACTGGAGTGGGGTGCCACTGCCTTCTCCACTTTCACCTTTTAGTCAGGCATTAAAGCCTTATCAGGTTTACTGTATTCAATGCTCTGCCAGTTTTTTGTTTCACTTGCATAATTAACAGCTTTTATTGTCTGTCTCTCTTCTCAGCCAGTGGCCCTGTCTTGCTCTTTGCTTTTGTCACTGTTACTAAATCTTTGTTACTATGATCGAGTAAAATAATTATTTTATGCTGACAGCAATGCCGCACATATTTCAAGCTAGAATAGTTAACTAAAAGTCCATTTCAGGCTTTTATATAGTGAATGGAAAATGCTATGTTATTTCTCCACTTTTACTGAATATCATTTGTTTCCTAGTGCAGTTCAAAGGCCAGGGGGCAAATCGTTTTGCCAATATCTATGTGTTATCTCCATATAGGGCTTTACAGTTTTTAACACAATTTTCTGTTATTTCTTTAATTCTAAACCCAGCTCAGTAAAGAAAATATTTCTGTTCTAAAGCTGAGAAAAGTGAGGCTCAGATCAAATGACTTGCTCAAGATCCTCTAAGCAACTTTCTTCCTGTAACTCTTTCAGCCTGCAGTCAGCTTTGGCTACATTATTCTCTTTGTTGTTTTGACTGTTGCTTAGGTGCACCTCCTTTAGAGAGGCTTTCTTGATCCCTAAACAGTGGTTGGATGTCCCTCCTATGAGCTCCTGTAACGCCCTGCACTTACTCATATGGTAGTTCTTGGTATTTAATGCTTTGGTTGTATTCTTTGTAGATCTGTCTCTTGTATGCTCTCTAAACGACTTGGAAGTAGTATCCCAGCTTGTCCTCACGGGACTCCCAAACCTAACAGAATACTTGCCTCAGAGAAGTTTTCCAATAACCATTCTCTGGATGAGGTAGCTCAGCTGGTAAAGGACCTGCCTACGAAGCAGGACACCCTGGTTCAGTTCCTGGGTCAGGAGGGTCCCCGGAGAAGGGACAGGCTGCCCACTCCAGTATTCTCGGACTTCCCTGGTGCCTTGGTTGGTAAAAGAATCAGCCTGCAGTGCAGGAAACCTGGGTTCAGTCCCTGAGTTGGGAAGATCCCCTGGAGGGATCCACTCTGGTCTTCTTGCGTGAAGATTCCCATGGACAGAGGAGCCCGGTGGGCTACAGTCCATGGAGTCGCAAAGAATTGGACACGACTGAGCGACTAAGCACAGCATGGCACAACGGATGAGAAAACTAAGTAATTAAAACCTTGTTCTAATTAAAATGAAATAATCTATGTGAAAAAGTGCTTTATAAATGACTTACAGTAAGAGATGTTCTTAGTCAAATCTTTGAGCACAAAGCATAATACTAAGATGTAATTTCAAACTTTTTTAAAGAGTATACTTTCTAGTTGAATAGACCTTATTTTAGACTGAATGTTTGTGTCCCTTCAAAATTCATATGTTGAAATTCTACCCCTCGATGTAATGGTATTGGGTGTTCAGCCTTGGGGAGGTAATTTGGCCAGGAGTGTGGAGTTCCTGAATGGGATTAGAGTTCTTATAAGAAGAGACCAGGTTTCCCTGGTAGCTCAGCTGGTAAAGAATCCACCTGTAATGCAGGAGACTTGGGTTCATTTCCTGAGTTGGGAAGATCCCCTGGAGAAGGGACAGGCTGCCCACTCCAGTATTCTTGGGCTTCCCTGGTGGCTCAGCTGGTAAAGAATCTGCCTGCAGTGTGGGAGACCTGGGTTTGATCCCTGGGTTGGGAAGATCCCCTGGAGGTGAAATTGGCAACCCACTCTAGTATTCTTGCCTGGAGAATCCCAAGGACAGAGGATCCTGGCAGGCTGAAGTCCATGGGGTCACAAAGAGTGGGACATGACTGAGTGACTGAGAACAGCACAGCAAAAAGAGGCCAAAGAACCTCTTGAAGATACACTTGAAGAATCTTGAGGTTGGTTGGTGGTCTGCAACTCAGAAGAGCTGTTTCACCAAAACTGAACCATGCTGGAACCCTGATCTGAGACTTCTAGCATCTAAGTGTGAGAAGAACATTCCTGTTGTTCATAAGCCACCTAGACTGTGTACTTTGTTATAATAGCCAGAGATGACTGGGGGAGACATATTACTGGTATGACCCAGATATAAAACAAACAGTTGCCCCGACCTCGCATTCTTACTGTCTTTTCACTGGGAAATATGCCATTTTCAGATCACTATATAAAATGAAAGAGGTGGAAAAGCTTATTTTAGTATAAATTTTATTTTTAAGGTTTTCTGGCTTATTTTCTGCCCGGGCATTATCTGGAGTATTCTACATATAGTAATTAACTTAATACCCATAACAACTCTACACATAGGTGCTATTATTGCTTACCTTGCCCAGATGAGAAACATGTCTCTGTTTCTTGTTGATGTTTGAAGGACTTTTTTGCCGGATATAGAATTCTGCATTGGCTTCCTTTTGTCTTTTAGCACTTTAAAAGTGTCATTGCATTGTTTCTGTGTTGTATTTTTTTTTTTTAACACAAAATCAGTAAACATTTTTATATTTGTTCTTCTGTATGCAGTATGTCTTTTTTTTCCCCTTCCGTCTGGTCTTAAGATTTTCTCTTAGCAAAGGTTTTCAGCAATTTGATTATGATGGCCTTGGTAAGGTTAAGTGATTTTGTGGAATTAGAATTCAGCTTCAGACATTTTTCCCTAATGGCCATGCTCGTAAGAGGCCATGCTGCCTCTTTAAAGTTGTGTGTGTTTAGTTGCTTAGTCATGTTCTGACTCTTTGCAGCACCATGGACTGTAGCCTCCATGCAAAAATACTGGAGTGGGCAGCCATTCCCTTCCCCAGGGGATCTTCCCGACCCAGGGATCAAACCCAGGCCTCCTGCGTTGCAGGCAGGCTCTTTTCACTTCACTTTCTTTAAAGGTTATCCATTAGTATTTAGATGAGACCCCTAAAGCAGAGAGAGGTGAATTTGGACTTCCTGGTTGCCAGGCCATTGTGCTTATTTCTGTTAAACACTGAGAATGGGATCATACCTGACTTTTTCTATACATTAAAAAAATATTTTGTAAAAAGTAAAGAGCAGTTGTTTCCAATCCTGTATTGCCTTGATCTACAGAAAATAGGGATCAGTTAATAGCACCCCACCCCAGTACTCTTGCCTGGAAAATCCTATGGATGGAGGAGCCTGATGGGCTGCAGTCCATGGGGTCGTGAAGAGTCGGACACAACTGAGCGACTTCACCTTCACTTTTCACTTTCATGCACTGGAGAAGGAAATGGCAACCTGCTCCAGTGTTTTTGCCTGGAGAATCCCAGGGACGGGGGAGCCTGGTAGGCTGCCGTCTATGGGGTCGCACGGAGTTGGACACGACTGAAGCGACTTAGCAGCAGCAGCAGGAAGTTTGAGAATTTAAAAATTGTAAATTATAAGTTGACTTGCGATGTGAATAGGGACACATTTGGAATCCACACATCTGTGTGCTTATCTGGTTTTCTGAAATAAGGATTTAAGAAAATTAAATTTTACTTAAGAAATGGATTTTGTAGGATAGAACACTTTCAAATAATGTGATTTATGAGTGAAGGTTTCAAAAGGGATACAAGAGTGTGAAAATATTGGGAATTAATTACCTAGAATCTTACCTTGTTATCGTAAACTCTATAAAATTAAAAGATTATGTATATATACATATAGATATATATACATGTATATATACATATAATTCAGCCTATTTACAGTTCCTTCCCCCAAATATTCCTCCTTTGTAGTGGAAAAGAATACAGGGCTATGAAATAATTGGAGAAAGATTAACGAAATGCCTGTATTCACGATTTTATGTAATAAAATTGGACTAAAAATGTAAAAATAACTATGAACTTTCATATGCTAACGTATATATTGTACTGCAAATTTTTTAGGTCATGTGAATTCACTGGTAGCTCATCACCAGTAAAGTTATGACTGACTAAAATTGAATGGGTGAGTTAAGTGATAGACATTATTTATAGATTTGCAGTAGCAATAGGGTGTAGAAGATACATTACATACATGTCTTAGAAACTAATAATTGGAAAATTATGACTTTACGTCTAGTTACAGTCATATAGGCCTTATTGCAGCATTAATGAAACAATGCATCATTAATGAAATTCACAGTGATGATGTGTTCACAATGACAGTAATTTGTATTAAAAAGACTGGAAGTAATTGAAAACCACGGCCACGTCAAGGCAGCATTTTGCTGTGCTATCTTGCAGATGATTATAAAATTTGAAGTATCTGCATGTGGCATGTGCAGTTAAGCTTTCCAGAGTTGCCAAAGATTGAATGGCAAATTTCTTGATAAAATGCTGAGTGAGACAGGTCAATAAATTCTTATTATACACTAATTTAGTTCATTAATACTGAATGACGTTAATAATGCAGTTGATGAGTTGTTCAGTCACTCAGTCGTGTCTGACTCTCTGCCATCCCATAGACTGCAGCATGCCAGGCCTCCCTGTTTATCACCAATTCCTGGAACTTGCTTAAATTCATATCCATTGAGTCACTGATGCCATCCAACCATCTTTTCTTCTGTCATGCCCTTCTCCTCATAGTTTCAATCTTTTGTAGCATCAGGGTCTTTTCCAATGAGTCACTTCTTCACATCAGGTGGCCAAAGTATTGAAGCTGCTTCTTCAGGATCAGTCCTTCCAATGAATATTCAAGACTGATTTCCTTTAGGGTTGACTGGTTGGATCTCCTTGCAGTCCAAGGGACTCTTCAAGAGTCTTCTCCAACACCACAGTTCAAAAGCATCAGTTCTTTGGCGTTCAGCCTTCCTCATGGTCCAATTCTCACACTGATACATGACTACTGTAAAATACCAGAGCTTTGAATAGACAGACCTTTGTCAGCAAAGTAATGCCTCTGCTTTTTAATATGCTGTCTAGGTTGGTCATAGATTTTCTTCCAAGAAGCAAACATCTTTTAATTTCATGGCAGCAGTCACCATCTGCAGTGATTTTGGAGTCCAGGAAAATAAAGTCTGTCAAGCCTTCCATTGTTTCCCCATTTATTTGTCATGAAGTGATGGGACCGGATGCCATGATCTTAGTTTTCTGAATGTTGAGTTTGAAGCCAGCGTTTTCACTCTCCTCTTTCACTTTCATCAAGAGGGTCTTCAGTTCCTCTTTGCTTTCTGCCATTAGGGTGGTGTCTTCTGTGTATCTGAGGTTATTGGTATTTCTCCCAGCAGTCTTGATTCCAGCTAGTGTTTCATCCAGTCCTACATTTCACATGATGTACTCTGCATATAAGTTAAATTAAGCAGGGTGACAATATACAGCCTTGACGCACTCCTTTTCCTATTTGGAACCAGTCTGTTGTTCCATGTCCAGTTCTAACTGTTGCTTCTTGACCTGCATCCAAATTTCTCAGGAGGCAGGTCAGGTGGTCTGGTATTCCCATCTCTTTCAGAATTTTCCACAGTTTATTGTGATCCACACAGTCAAGGGCTTTGGTGTAGTCAGTAAAGCAGAAATAGATGTTTTCCTGGAACTATCTTGCTTTTTCCATGATCCAGTGGATGTTGGCAATTTGATCTCTGGTTCTTCTGCCTTTTCTAAATCCAGTTTGAACATCTACAAGTTTTTGGTTCACTTACTATGGAAGCCTGGCTTGGAGAATTTTGAGCATTACTTTACTAGTGTGTGAGATGAGTGCAATTGTGTGGTAGTCTGAACATTCTTTGGCATTGCCTTTCTTTGGGATTGGAATGAAAACTGACCTTTCCCAGTCCTGTGGCCCCTGCTGAGTTTTCCAAATTTGCTGGCATATTGAGTGCAGCACTTTCACAGTATCATCTTTCGATTTGAAATACCTCAACTGGAATTCCATCACCTCCACTAGCTTTGTTCATAGGGAGGCTTCCTAAGGCCCACTCGACTTCGCATTCCAGGATGTCTGGTTCTAGGTTGATGATCACACCATCGTGATTATCTGGATTGTGAGGATCTTTTTTGTATAGTTCTTCTGTGTATTCTTGCCACCTCTTCTTAATATCTTCTGCTTCTGTTAGGTCCATACCATTTCTGTCCTTTATTCTGACCATCTTTGCATGAAATGTTCCCTTGGTATCTCTAATTTTCTTGAAGAAATCTCTAGTCTTTCCCATTCTATTGTTTTCCTCTCTTTCTTTGCTTGATCACTGAGGAAGGCTTTCTTATCTCTCCTTGCTATTCTTTGAAATTCTGCATTCAGATGAGTGTATCTTTCCTTTTATCCTTTGCCTTTCACTTCTCTTCTTTCCTCAGCTATTTATAAGGCCTCCTCAGACAACCATTTGAATAATCATTAATCATATCATATATTAAATACATCTATGAAGTTAGGTCACCTGCCTATGAAACTAAATATAGGCTGGCTTTAAAAAAAAAAAAAATCCTCTCACAAAATACCAAGGAGCCTCCTGGGGCTATGGTCCACACTGAAGAAACATGTAATGATCAATAATTTATCCAATACTTCTATGTGAATTAAGAAGAAAGAGTAGACCTCCAGGTGTCCTCTACACCTATTATTAATATCATTTCTTTGCACTTTGGCAACAAAAACTGTCTTTATTCCCCAACTGGCTATGAAGTCTAAAGAATCTTCTCACAAAGACATCACTTTGTTTTCTTCTTTTATCTTAGTTCATGTGCTTTGTCTGCTCCCTCTGAACTTATTCATGGACTTTCAAAGGAGTGTTTCATTATAGCTTGTTTTCCAAACTTGCTGTCGGTGAAAGAAGATGTGCCCTTTAACTGTGATGATCTGGCCATGTTTTCTACCCTGTCTAGAATCAGCTAAATCTGTGAGATCTTTATTACTTCCTAAAATTATTTCCCCACGCTGTATAATATATTCTCATTGCTGATCTATTTTATACATAGTGGTTTGTGTCACATAGTCCATGTCCTACCTTATGCACTGTTGGAGGGAATGTAAATTGGTGTAGTAGCTACTATGGAAAGCAGTATGGAGACCTTTCAAAAACTAAAAGTAGAAATACCATATGATCTTGCAATTACATTCCTTGGTATATCTGAAGAAAGTGAAGTATTAATTTGAAAAGATACATGTTCCCCCATGTTCATAGCCCAGACATTGAAGCAACCTAAGTGTCCATCAAAGGATGACAGGATAAATATGCGGTATACACACGCAGAGTGTAATATTACTAAGCCATAAAAGAAATAATGAAATTCCGCAACAAGATGGATGGACCTAGAGAGCATTATGCCTAGTGAAATAAGTCAGGCGGAGAAAGACAGGTATCATCACTTATATGTGGGATCTTAAAAAGGAAACAGCCAACTGTATATAGCAAAACAGAAACAGACTCGGATATAGAGAACAGATTAGTGGTTACTGGTGGGCGGTGGGATGGGCCACTAACTTTGGAGGCTGAGAACATCTATTTAAGAAGTGGAGTTAGACAGTGATTTTTGTATATCTACATCCATAGCTCTTTATAAGAGACTTAAAATCTCTTAATCAGTCCTTCTTTTTTCAAGGAAGTAATTTCTCAGCATTTATCAGTGTCTTTACTACTAAGAACCTGCTCGTGTCGAAACTACTCGATATACCATTGTAGCGTTCACCAGTCAGTTTTCATTCTCAAATCTAAACAATCCTAATTTCTGGAGGGAAGCTTCCCTCCTCTCCAGTGTCTAACTGTAAAGGAACTATGATGCCCAACTTCATACTGGTAGCAAATAAACCTTATATAAATTCCAAGGCTGCTGTGTCATTTTGCTAACCTTCACAAATGTTTGAACTTAAATGTTTTAAAATGGAAAAAGGCCATTTAAGCATATAAGCAAGTTGGACAATCACTCGTATGTTAAGGTTTGAGGGTATTATAGCGGCATATGTACACATTAAAAGTTAACTTAAAATAACCACAGCATTTATTTTGCTCACAAATCTTCACTATAGCTCCCCTCTACTGATTGTGAACTAGGAGTTGGAATCATCTGAGGACTTGCTTATTTACATGTCTGGCTGTTGATCCCAGATGTTGACTGGTTCCTCAGCTATGGCCGGTGCTGAAACACATAAATAAATATGACCCTTCCATTGCTGTTTCACTTCCTCCCAGCATGGTATCTGGGTCCCATTATCCCCTTAAGACCAGAGAAAAGCCTTAGATCCCATCTCTCAATGGAGGAATGTCAGTGTCACTTCATAGCAAGAGTGTGAGAGCTGGGTTATGTTGTTGAGACCACCTTTGAATGTGGAGATCGTATTTAGTTTAATAAAGTGTTTCTTAAGTCCCTAAACTGATTCTACTGAAATACCTGAGTGTGTATATGTGTTAGTTAAAATAGTGAAGATTCCTATAAAAAACATACATTCTTTTGTGAAGATCCCTATCACAACATACGTTTTATTGAGTTTAATCTATTAAATCAAGACCAGAAGTTATCAAATACCTTATTGTTTACTCCGATTATTTCACAGGGTCTTGGAAGGAGAGGTAAATTTTAAATAGAAGGAAGGAAAATAATATCCAAAGAAATCTGGTGGAAACAGTGGCACTGTAGGCTTCTAGATCCTATGGGGTCCTGACAGAATAGAAGAATCCCATAGGGTTAGGTCCTGATGATAAACTATATTTCCTTCAGCACTTTACCAAAGACCAGTCCAGCCTCTTGGTTTCCATAGCATTTCTCAACAAAGAGAACTTCTGCTCAAACTTGCTATCGGATCTAGGAAACTGCCCCATTTGTCTGTTCAACATGTCTCTCCATCACAATTCTATCTTCAGCTAATAATTCTCATACATTTCCAAAAATACAGGAAGAATTCTTGCCAACTCAGTCAAGTGCCTTGCTTGGAAATTTTTTTTATCTTCGCCAGATTTGGCGTACATTTCGGAATAGAAGGATATAAAATGGTTTCTTTTTCTCCATGTCTCATTGCCTGCAGATCTTTTGCTAACTCAAAAGAGAAGTCTGGTTCATGTAGTTGGTATGAATCTTGTTTCACACACAGATATGCAAGAAGCATATCCCTTTATTGTTATTAAATCAGTGCACATCTGACCTTGAAACCCTATTGGGGTATTTAATCCTAGTCAGAACCAGCGTTCTCTCCCTTGGAGTTGTGCCAAGGTCCTAAGATCTTGATCCAACAATGAAACATTGGCGAGGACTTTCCAGCCATCAGTAATCAGACTGTGGCAGTCATCGCTGAGAGATTCTTTGTCCAGTTTGTATGGCAACCTCAGGTCTGGGGCTGTGTTGTTTCTGGGCTATCCTTAGGGCATAAGAGGGTCTGGCACATGTGGAACCCACTCTGTATGGGCTTCACCTCCCAGGCCTGCCGTATCACTGGACATCTCTTCAGGGCGCTGCTTCTCAGCCTCGTGCAGACTCCCCTCTCCTTTGGGACGCTCATTTCCCTTCCCTGCCAGGTCTGCGAGTGTCTCCTTCCCTTCTGCTGCCTCTCCAAGTTCTCCCTTCTATCCCTGCTTCCTCCTGTGTCACTTAGTACGATGGAATTTCACCAAAGACAGGAAGGGAGTGTCTGTGCTCTCAGCCCTTTAATAGAAACCTCCTCTGAGCCCAGGTGAGCTGCTTGACATTTGAGAAATGAACATCATGTAGGAACACAAAATTAATTTTTTGCCCCTAGTAGAAAAAATAAAGATTATTGTCCACTCTTACTCTGAGTAACAAATACAGTAGGATAAATGGATTCATCCAAAGTAGAACATAGGATTTAACATATACGCTGAAATAACTTTGGATAAGCTAAAGAGATAGAATATGAGTATCCATAAGCAGGTACTCATATAACCAGTGAGGCAGCCAGACTAAGTGGACCTCATTTCTGGACCTCAGTTTCCACAGAGGGGAAATGAGGTGATGAGAACTATTAGGTGAGGTGATGAACTATTAAGGCAACTCTAATGCCCTAATAGTCCAAACCTTTTGTGATTGTGTAATAGCTGTTCTACCAATACAGACATCATATGCTGAATAAATTTGCCAGGTGAAAAACTTAGCCTAAAAACTGTACCTTTTAAGGACATAAGGAAAGTGGCAGTCTTGTCCCCAGTGACCTTTCCAGTGGGATTTATCAATAAGGCATTGAGAAGCTTGTGTCAAAGTTCAGGCTTATGAAAGGAGAGATGAAACCCAGGAAGCTAGATGAAATCGTGACCTGGGCACTAATACAATCCTGTACTGATTTTTCTCTTATTCCTGGGTAAGTTCACAGAAATGGTTTCTGGTAAATCAAAGCAGATGGAGTTGTTTAAATTTATCTCAGATATCATACCAAAAAACATTAGAAGTAGACATAATGTATAACCTGGGCGTTTTCTATGGCTCTCAGAATTCACTGATTTTCATAATTTAATTCTAGTTGGAATGTAAGACAAGGTTTTCTGCTAGTATTCACCAAATTATTAACATCTTCATATTTTTCATAGGTCTGCTTGTGCAGTGAGGAAAATATACACAAAGAAAGCTGAGTAGCACAAAATAATTTTCACTTTAAATCTTATCCAAGAACATTCAGAACTGGCAGAAATTCTGCTATTCGCAGATTTCCAGGTGAATATTACATGTTTTAAGCACTATAGTTTAAAATGGTGAAATATTTCTGTCACTTTAATTGACCCTGTTATTTCCAGCATATTAGAGTAGTAGATGATATTCAAATTGCAGTGTTTCCATTGATCAAACACAACCTCTATGTCAGAACTCTGATGTCTAAGCAGCCTTCACTGCTGAATGTGACTGGCATTGATGTTCGTCTATTCATAAAGGAAATGCTTCTAAATCTAAAGATCTTCTTCAGTATTAGTTAACATGCAGTACTTATAATAATTTGTACTTCTAAAAGTAAATCTTTACCTCCATGAGTAATCAATATGTTTCCTCTTGAAACCCAAATCATGGCCAGTTAGGGATGGTTCATTACGTTAGGGCTCAGTGTTAGATAGAACAGACTTTTATTTCCTCTCATTTGTCTGGAGCATTGGTAGCACATGTACTTTCCCCACATTTGTGTAAAGATTGTGCTAATTTCTACATATTTTGATTCTATTTTAATTTCATTTCATATCACAATAACCTTATGATGTGGCTACTTTAGCCACATCATATATAAAAGTAGCCGCATCATACATTTCATCTAAAGATGAAAAAATTGAGGCTGAGTGATGAGGTGTTTCGAAATATGTGTGTGTTTTCTGCGATTGTAAACCTGGCATGCTGACCCTACCCCCTCGAGCACTATGGAGTGCCCTCTCCCCACCTTGTGCACCATAAAGCCCAGGTATTCTGCTAATTCACCAGCTGGACTGATAGCGTATAGGCTTAAGAGCCATTAAGATTTTTTTCAACATTCCCTTCTAAATTTGCTCCATAGACTTGCTTGTCCTCTTTGCCCGATGACATCTTGTATAGGTATCACACCTTTCTAGTCTTTCAATCACTAGAATAGTCCCATTTTAGGAAATTAAAATTTCCCATCTGATGGAATATCCAAATCGCAAACTCACTCAACTTTAAAATTTCTCCCTCCCTCATCTACATCCTTTATCAGGCTTGAATGTTGCAAGAAAAACGGTGGTGTGCATGACATCTTTTCTCTTGCTTGCTCTCCTCCCCCATACTCATCAGCTACCAGGCCTGATCAGAGAAAAGGACCTGACTTAACTGGCTGGTTCTGATGCCATGGGATGTTGGCACCTTCTGATGAAGGCTGATAACCTAAGCTCTTTCTGTTCTGGACACTTGTTCAGATTCCTCAGGGGCACTAGCTGGAAGCCTCCTTGAATAACTCTTTTCATGGGGGCTCACTTCTCCTTTTGTTGGTTGCTTGGCTCTGTCCTGCTCAGACCCTTTGCTGGCATCGCCCTGCCTCTCCAGATGATCTTTTCATGCTGGCTTCAGGTTACATCCACATTTGGTCCCCTGAAACACTCTCCTTCATCCAGATATCAGCAGGAGAACAAGGAGATCTCACTCCAGCAACCTACACTCTGTCATTGGGCTGAACCCCCCCCTGGCATAGCTTTACGCCTCTCAGCATCCAACTCCTTCAGACCGCAGAAGACAAGCTTTGTAAAGCAGACATCTTACTTGGCTTGAAAGAGAGTGTAGTGGGATGAATGTTGAGCCACACCACCCCCCACCGCCCCCCCCATCCATATGTTGAAGCCCTAGCCCCTGCTACCTCAGAATGTGACCTTATTTGGAAACAGGGTCACTGCAGATGTAATTAGTTAAGATGATGTCATGGCGCTAAACCAGTATAACTGGTTGGTTCAGTCGCTCAGTTGTGTCCAAATTTTTGCAACCCCATGGACCGCAGCATCCCAGGTTTTCCCGTCCATTACCAACTCCTGGAGCTTGTTCCAACTCATGTCCATTACCAACTCCTGGAGCTTGCTCCAGCTCATGTCCACTGAGTCCGTGATGCCATCCAACTTTTTGTAAGAATACCATGTATACTGGTATTCTTATAAAAAGAAGAAATTTGGACACAAACAGTGAATGTCAGGTGTAGGTGAGTGCTGAGGTTAGTCTGATGCATCTGCAGGTCAAGGAATGCCAAATACCACCAGCAAGTTACTGGAAACTAGGGGATGCATGGAATAGGTTCTCCCTCGCCATCCTCAGGAGGAACCTACCCTGCTAATATCTTGATGTTGCACTTCTAGCCCCCAGAGATGTGAGACACAAAATTTTGGTTGTTAAAGCTACTCCGTTTGCAGGCTTCTGTTACAGCAGCCCTAGGAAACTAGGTAGAGAGGGAGCCCTAGGTACAGAGGAAAATAAACATCCTGTATCCCTTTCTCATGCTCACATGGGCGGGATGGAATAGAGAACACCGGAGAAATTCTCTTTCAGGCTCCAGATTCAACCTCTTACATCGCCTTGAGGTGCGGGATCAGCTGATGAACAGGACAGATTTTAAGCCCTCCCTTTACAAGTCCCAGCTAGGTGGCCTGGCACCTCACTTTACAGTGTGAGGGAACCTAACACCAATCAGTGACACTAGTTTCTTCATTCATGGGAAGGACAAGCACCAGGCGATACCCACTGACCCACACTGCCTTGTGTTCAGGCTGGATGTGGAAGAGTTGCTTAAATCTGATCTGTGTTTTCTTTCCAAAGTCAGACCAGCCAGTTGATCACTTCCGGATACCCACCTTAGAGACAGCTCATTCTCACAGTAACATCCTTGCAATAGTTTTCAGTGGAGAACTCACATTTATTAAGCACTTATATGTGATGGAGCCATGCAACACATTTTATATGATGCATCATCTTCCTTAATTATTAAAACTCTGAAGATGGGTGATCACGTTTCCCAAAAAGGAAATGGGGACTCAGAGATATTATGCAAATTAATCCTATTTTACTTTGGTAGTGCTAGACCCGGAATCAACTCTGCATCTGTTTGAATCCAAATCTCTGGCTCCATAGATTGTAGGACCAGGTATAAATGAAAAGACAAGGCTCTTTGTTAGAAAATAATTATTAAAAGTCTTAGAATGGTAATTCTAAAGCATTAAGTGTTCCTGTGCGGCTGCCCAGGGTGCTGCTCCCGCTGTGGTGATTCCCTAACATTTTGCTGGTGAAACAGTGGGACAAAGCTGAATGTTGCACAAATTCTTAATAGTGGATTGAACATCTCATTGATCCTGTGTTGGATTTTTTAAAAATATTAATTAATTAATTTATTCATTTTGGCTGTGCCAGGTCTTCATTGTTACATGCAGGCTTTCTCTAGTTGTGACAAGCAGAGACTTCTCTTAGTTGTGGAGCTCAGGCTTCTCAATGCGGTGGCTTCTCTTGTTGCGATGCAAGGGTTCTAGGGTTGGAGGACTCTGTAGCTGCAGCACATAGATTTAGTTGCTTGGAATCGTCCTGGACCAGGGATCGAATCCGTGTCCTCTGCATTGGCAGGTAAATTCTTAACCACTAGGCCACCAGGGATGCTATGATCCTGTGTGTTTCAATGGAAAAATAAGGTGGTATCCATTTCACTAGATGTCTCAAAAGTATATTGACCTACTCTTCTTTTCAAAAGTTTAGTGTTCCATGGATTTCAATGGACAGGCCATTTTCCTAGCTTGTTTATTGGCTGTCAAGTTTCCTGAATAAGATTATTGCATAATCAAGTTTGGTACTTACTGTTATTCCCACTCCTTTTGCAAACCCTCATTTATTTTCTTAGCACTAACCTAATTTTTGTTGATATCTATTTCAAATTTAATATTTAACAATATGTTCTAATAGAAATTAAAATGATCGCATCAACATCGTTATCATTAAATCTTGTTATTTTCAATGTTTTCCAAGATGAAAGCAAATAAAACTTTAAAAACATGTAAGAGAATCCTAATTTTTGCTGTATCTCCTCAGGGTACTATAAGACAGGAAGAGAATCCCCAAATGTTCAGAGATCATTAAGTCAACGGAACAAAACACAGTCACACTGAGTGGAAAGTGATTATTTACGAACCATAATTTGCTCCGTAAGCCTCTTAGGTTCTTGTATGCACGCCAGGAAACAAACTCCCTAATTGTCCTCACTGTCAGCAGGTTTTGACAGGCGTTCATTTCTTAAAATATCAAACTGAAAAGAAATGATCGCCTGGTTGTAATAATCATATACAGTTGATTTCTCTTTGGAAGATAATGCTAGACAAAGACAAGGCATTTATCACAGAGTAACACACTAAGGCAGGGGCTGAGACAATCAATGTGAAGGATCTTTTTCCCTGTGAAGCAGCTTTATTCCCATGACCTTATTTCCGTTATTCAGAACCACTAAGGGGAAACTAATTAATATTTGAGAAAGACAAAAAGCTCCTGTGCCCTGTATTACTCCTAAAAACGTCCTGGTTTAAAAATCAGATATTCTAATTTGTCATAATTTTCAAATGAGTAATGTCTTTGAGGAATCCCTGAGTTATTTTCCTCTTGGCTTTCAGGAATGAAATTTGATGATTAAATATCAGAGGCAATAAAAGGACTTTTTATTTTTTAATCCAGGTCCAAAAACCAGGGGCCCAGTGAAAATTAGTGGCACAGTTTCCCTATGTGCCTACACATAAGTCAGTGGTAGCTATCTGTTGGTTTCATTAGGCTATATTCTCAGTGAAAGCCTAGAGTTTTAGAAAAGAATGAGCTTGGCAGGGCTACAGAGATCGTCCACAACAAAAGCAGAATATCCTGCTTAGTCATACTGCTAGGAGAAAAGAGGGAAGAGAAGGCGGAAGAATCAAAACACAAACAAAAAATTTAAAAACCATGAAGAATTCAGATAGGTAGAGTGGAAAGACAACTAAAAGGACACATAGAAAATTGTCAGGAAAGGAGAGCGAGTAGGATATCAGATCAAATCAACAGTGGGTTTAAGCTTGTTGGCCCAAATAAGTAAGAAACTCTTACCCTGGAAAACTTACAAAATGAGAAAGAATACTGTTCCTTTAGAACTAGGTCTGGTTGGTTGGTTGGTTATGTTTGCAGGGGTCCTCAGTTAGGTGTTTGATCATACTAGAATATAATCTCAAAGTTTACCAAGTCACCTAAACTAACTTGCCTTCCTAAATTTAATTCTGTGTTCCAAAGCCCCACAAGTAGCATCCTGTCTGTGCTTATTTTAATCAAAGTTTTATTTAGCAAATAACAAATAGATTACTAGCAGCTGTCCTCTCAAAGGATACAAGACAACTTCCTTTCTTCTGATTCTCCCTGTCTACAGACAATGTAGGGTTGGAACAATATCAAATAAAGTCATTTTATCATTTCAGTCTGGTGTCAGTTATTAGATGTGCAGCGTAAGGTTACAAAAGGAACAAGCCGCCATTTCACTTCAGGCAAGTCTGCTTCAAAATAATGGCTAGGAAAATGAAGACTCAACCTTGATGGCAAGAATTCAATAACAGGGAATTGAGCAAGGTCACTGGGCTGCACCAGCATCCATCCTACAGCGCGATCACACAGGTATCATTCATTTGGCATCAGAGAAATGAAATCATTATCACCAAGGGCTCTCATCAGCATCTGCTGCTCTAGAGAGAAATGCCTCATCTTTGCCTAACGGTTTGCATTTGAGAAAGGTCTCAGCAACCCAGAGTTTAATAATCCATGTCATTCGCCCATAACTGTTTTTATTTATTTATTTTTTATTTTAAGATGCTTCTTTAATTTTCAATAAATTAAACATTTACAATTTCAGTCAACTTTTACCAAGAATGTTTACAACACAGGCATTCTCAAACTTGTTAAACTTAGCAAGGATTGCTTTTCAGAAGAAAAGAAAAGAAAAAGTCAGTACATTTTATATCCCATAGCATTGATTCTGCAGAATATAGCTGGTATTCATTTTAAATGTAACCTTCTGATCTTCTTCCATTGCGTGGCCTGAATAAAAAGTATCTTCTACTTTGGCTTGCCATAGGACCTTGGAATTCTTTGTCCAATCTGAACCTCGTCATTCTTCTCTCATGCAGTTGTGGGACGAGCTGCAGCAGCATAGATGCAGGATAGACGACACAACATTTGAATTGCCTGACTTTCGAGTCTTCGAGTAATGAAATAAGAACCTTTTGGTGTTATCTTTTTCACCTGTTTCCTGGGGCTCTGGTAGAGTCCGCATAATTGTGACGCAAATCTCCTCCAATGCATTTATGTTAGGCACTGGATGCGTAATACAAATAAGAAGATACACAGACTATGCTTCTGCTCTAACAATATTTGCACAGAAGAATATAACCATAAACTGTCAGGATCATGAGGATATCTATTTCAGTACCCTAAATAGAATTCTTCTTGTGGCCCATTGAAACTGTTGAAACTCTTCAATTTCTCTCATGACAAAAAATTTGGCTCCTAAAAGTAAAACCGTCTTTCCAACCAGGAAAAAAAAAAAAAGTTATATATTGCACATATGCACTGATTAAGGCTTCCACTGTGAGTGCAGATACACAACTTCTCAGTATTTGCTAAAATTCTATGGCTGAGAGTAGTGAGGGACTGGAAAAAGAGGGGTTATTCTTCCTAGCTTGCTGCAAAGTCTGAATCTTCATAGCTGGTTTCAAAAGTCGGCTCTTCTGTTTCCTTTATTGCCATATTTCTTACGCCAGAATGTTGGAAGTCATACACCTTGTGAGATTTTAGAGGATGTGTTATAGGAGATGTGAAAAGTTGTGTTCCTTGGATTCGGCGGTCAGAGAACTGGCTGAAATAACAGCCGGCCACGGAGCAGGCTCCAGGGCTAGCTCTGGCATGAGCAAGGTGTCACTGTGGATGGTTTCTTCCAAACAGACAAACTTTCAAGCACACACATGCCTTTCCCATGTTACGTGTTTCTTGGGAGGATCAAGTGAAACTGTGGCTTTGATGGATGTCTAAAATGTTTATGGAAATGTAGGAGTGTAAGCACAGGAGTTAAACTGCCATGGTTCAAACCAGGACCCCACTGTGTGCTGTCTGGGGAACCTGGGGCAAGTAATTCAGCTTCTCATGTCCATAATGGGGATGATAATTGTGACGAAAATAATAATGAACAGCTGTCTCCTAGAACTATTTGAAGATCAGTTAGGATTCTGCCTGTCAAGTGAGTAATACTTTCCTGACAGAGGAAGCAGCCAAAAAATATGAATTTGTGTTCTTGTGGAAAAACAGAAATACAAGTCATTCAGTGAACTTAGTATGTTTTTTCTTTTTTTTTTTTTAAAGCACTTATACTCCAATTAAAAATAAATAAATCAAAGACAAATTACCCAATAGAAAAAGAGACATTTCAAAGATAAGAAGAGACAATTCACAGAAAAATCAACATTAAAAAGTACAAGTTTAAAATAATAAACATTATCTCAAGATTTCTGTGTTCAGGAATCTGGTGTAACTCCGCTGGGTTTTCTGCCTCAAGGTCTCCCATGAGGCTGCAGTCATCTGAAGGCTTGGCCAAGTGAGGATTTTCATTCAGGCTCACTCACGTGGCTGTGTCAAGTTTCAGTTTCTCGTGGGCTGACGGACAGAGGGCTCATTGCTGTCCTCCAGCCCGTGCTTCATGGCTTTTCACAGGTCAGCTCATGGCAGAGAGTGCATGCGTGCGTGCCAAATCGTTTCAGTTGTGTCTGACTCTGTGCGACCCGTGGATGTAGCCCACCAGGCTCCTTTGTCCATGGGATTCCAAGCAAGAATACTGGAGTGGGTTGCCGTGCCCTCCTCCAGGGATGGAACCCATGACTCTTATTCTCTGGCATCGGCAGGCTGGTTCCTTACCACTAGTGCCACCTGGAAAGCTCCCTCCCTCATAATAGATGTTCAATAATTAAATGTTGGAAAAGTAGTAAGTGGGTCACTATATTTATCTTTGGGTTCAAGTGAACACCAATGACAATATGTACTTTTTTTTTAATAGTAAGCCTTGGGATCATTTATTCACAAATTACATCTCTCAAACATAGGTTCTTCTCTTTCAAAAGATGATAGTACTTCATACTAGAAGGATTGTGAAGCTCTAGACCTGTGGACCATTGTCGCCTGTTCTTGCTTACCTGCTACTTCATGAGACTGCATAAATTTTAATTGCACTCCAAAAATCGGTGTAGATATTGATTCAAAGCATCATTTTTTCCCCAGAAGATTACTTGTCGTTTAAAATTTGCTTAAATTATTTACAACAGAAAGTCTTTTCTGATGCAGCTTACTCTCCATAATCAAAGAAAGAAAGATATGTGCAGATTTTTTCAGGGGCACTGCCTTCAGTTTTGGAAGGTCTCATATAATCCACTGGTTTTAATCTGTTTACCAGTTAGAGAGCCTGATGAAATGAGACTCAGAAAGTCACCTGGTTCCTAGTCTGCCTCCCATCTTTAAGAAAAATCAAACTTGACTCTAATTCCATTTTCAAAAGTATTCATTGATGAACCTTCTAAAAACTTTCCTTCAGAATTCATATAGATTCCTAGCTGGTAGATGGGGATTCATAGGAGGTGAATAAAATGTCATTAGCTATTTTTTAGGTCCAAATGTGTTGCTACAAATAAGAATATTTCACTCTTTTTTATGGCTAAGTAATATTCCATTGTATATCCGTACCACATCTTTATCCATTCGTCTATTGAGGGACACTTAGTTGCTTCCAGGTCATGGCTATTGTAAATGATGCGCTATGAATATAAAAGTGACTGTATCATTTTTAATTTGAGTTTTTGTCTTTTCCAGATGTACACTTAGGAGTGAATCACTTACTTTGCTGTATTCCTAAAACTAACACAATATTGTAAATCAACTATCCTTCAAAAATAAAGATTAGAATTTATTCCCTAGGCTGTTCTTATATAGAGTCATATTTATACTGTTTGTAAAATGAGCCAGCTATAATCATTCAGTTGGCGTGGTACTGATGTCCTTAACTAAATGCAAAATTTCTTGAGGACCAGTTCCTCTTCATAGACCTTCTCATAGATCTGACACTTAGCAGAAAGATGGAGAGGTGGAAAAATTTCAATAAAGGCATTAGAGTGGTTGTAGGCAAAGAGCCTCTAACTATTTGTTTTCTAGGCACAAGGGTTTTAGTAGAGGTTATGGTGTGGACGGGAAAGTAAAAAAGAAGGAAACTAATGTTTATTAAGTGGCTGCTACATGTCAAGTATATATATCATTCTTGATTATCTACATGCAGTGTCTCATTTTATCTTATCATCACTGAAAAGTAAATATGACCCCATTTTGTAGGTAAACTAATGGTCAGAGAAATGACTTATTCAGAACCACACAGCTAGTTGGTGGCCAAGTTAGAAACCAAAATGCAGGTTTGCCTGATACCTGCCTATGTTCTTTTCCTGTTAACACAGTATTATACCATATAAATGTTTATTGTACATCTCATATAACTGTACTACTGGGGATGTTAAGCAGGAAAAGATAGTTTTAGAACTATAAAATTAACTAACCCTGCGATTTTTCTCAAGTGAACAAGAAAGCCTAAACAAATGTTGATGTCTCTATTGCAATAAAAGACTTACAAGACATTACAGATTATTTATATAAATCAGTTTTATTTCAGATCTGGTGGATGGTTTGCATGGGAAAAACATTAAATTTGGTGGGCTTCACTGTGGTAGAGTTCAGTTGGGGAAGTGGACTTTTATTGGGAAAACCTTTCAGCTGTTCAGTGTCTGCTCTGAAGAGCATTCCAGTCTCCTGAAGCAGCTGGCAGTGTTCTTTGAGCTGAGCAGGGAGACAGCAGACTGGAGGGGCTGGGTCTACCTGCTGTCTCTGATTCTTGCCCCTCTGATGTTCTTTGACCTGCTGCTTACTGGCACTACCTTCTGCAGGTATTTGGTATTAACATTCTTAATTCTGCTGCTCTGCTAATTTTTCTCCTGTAATTCTGCTGACAGTTTTTGCTTGCTATTAATTATTTCCTTTCTCATCTTCTTTGCCATTGCTGATTTTGTTTTTAATTCCTGTACTTTAATAGATTTCATTTCCTGAAACAGTAGAGATTAAATATATGTGTTCAATGAAATACATAAATATATATATGTATATTATATATGTTGACTATATGTATATATATATATACACACATGCATTGATACCAAAGAAACGTATGTGTGTGTATGCACACATACCCTTCCTTATTCTGAGGTGTCTTATTTATATTTAAGTTCCTAACTAGTTGTCTAATTATTCTGTATTCCTTCTCTTCTTCCTGTCCCCTAACTTCCATGTCTTTCTATATTCTCTGTCTTAAACCCTCAAAGTGAAAAAGTGAAAGTTACAGTTGCTCCGTCATGTCCAACTCTTTGCAACCCCATGGATTGTATTCTCTGTCCATGGATCTCTCCAGGCAATAATACTCCAGGCGTCTTCCCAATCCAGTGATCCGACCCGGGTCCCCTGCATTGCAGGCAGATTCTTTACAGTCTGAGATACCAGGGAAGCCCAGAACTCTCAAAGCTTGCTTTCAAAGCTTACATTCTCAAGTCTCCAAACTTACTCCTATTCTGATCTTTGAGTCTCAGACTTCTGTGTCCAGTCGTTCCAGGACATCTCCATTTGGATGAACTGTTCTTGATCTAAATAGCTAATATTCCATCATATCCTTACAAAAGTGGCAGCTCATTTCCATTTTTGTATTGTCACTTCTAAATAATAACAATAAAAATAATTACAGTAAACATTTACTGAAAGCCAACTGGGCCAGCCATTATCCTAACTTCCTTTTCTAAGGAAACAGCTAGTTAGTCCTGAGTAATGGAGCTAGAATTTGAAGTTGGTCTTCTACCTGACATGTGCCGTCATCCACACTACTTTCCTTGATCCTTGTCTTTGAGTGAGGGAACTGAGTTTCGCTGTCCTTCGTCAGAGTGAAAGATGTTTATTTAAGCTGGTTAGTTGAGACACTGCCTTGCACACAGGAGATAATCAGTTTATTTGTGTTGTATCCATCATACAGTCCTCTAAGCATATCTCAGTATGAAGACCTGTTTTAAGCCACATATCTCATACAGGTATGGTGTCCAACATTAGTAATGAAAATTGCTGCAGAAAGTATCTGTCGTACAGAGAGCTATGTTTGCAAAGTAAACACCATTTTTATACTAATCTAACTGAGTGCATGGAAGAAGGAAAAAGAAGTAAATACTCCCAACTCACTGTATTGAAGCTTTCCATCCCTTTATACTCTAATGTTTGCTGTTATTTCATGTATGTTCATTGATTTTTATGCCTCCCAGTTACCCTGTTGTCCCCTTTCAGGTTTAAATCTTTTGAGAATACCTCTTCTCTTTAACTCACTCTGAGTGTTATATAGGGCACAGCATGGCCTCACACTATAAACAATGAAATGCTTCTAGACAATGAATAGCATTCAAGTAGAAGAAAAGGGATGCAATGATTGATAAGTGAAATATATGAATAATCACATTTGGAAATTGGAAATGTTAACTTTAACTTTCAAAAAATTGTGTAGCAAGGACTCTTCAAGGATCTAGGTATTAGGACCCATACTATGTATATTTCTTTATCCTTTAATTACTTTTTCATATGGGTTTGAAAATGGAATCCTTTCTCTCTCTATTTCTGGGCAGTGGTTAAGTTGCAGAGGACATCAGGACAGGAACTAATGGAAGTGACCTGGTATCTTTATTCCACAGGCAATGAGTAATGAGGAGTCTGTTGGTGATTTATGTTAATCTAAATGTGAAACAGACAGAATATTATCTTGCACTTCACAGTCCATGCCAGCAATGCTTCCATTTCTAGAAATATACAATTATGCATATGTCTTTTTCATGAAAACCTTAATTTGTACAGTCGTTTGATGGCAGTTTGGTTTTGTTCACAGTTTGCAAAATTGACTTGTCATAATGCTCCAGTAAAATCTATCCTAGCTGAAAAAGTCTAATGGCTTTCTGTGCTAACTAGACGAATTTACACTTAGAAGTCACATCATTTTTGCCCAAGATAATGAAACAAGCAATTAGCTTTCTGTAATACAGGATGGCTCAGTGGTAAGGAATCTGCCTGCAATACAGGAGACCCAGGTTCAATCCCTGGGTCAAGAAGGTCTTCTGGAGAAGGGAATGACAACCCACTCCAGTATTCTTGCCTGGAGAATCTCATGGACAGAAGAGCCTGGCAGGCTACAGTCCATGCAGTCACAAAGAGTTGGATACAACTGAGCGACTAACACTTTCACTTTTCAATATATATTTTTACTTCAAGGGTTACTGTAAAATTGGTATTAAAATTCAGAAAAATATACATAGAAAATCCTAGGTAAAAAGACCTTTCTCTGTTCTGTACTTGTTTTTTTTTTTTAAAGAAGAAAGAGGAAAATATTTTTTAAAAATCTGATATTGGGACTGGGAGGGCTTCAAAACTGAACATTTTCTGCATCATTCATTGTTGTTCTTGTTCAGTCGCTCAGTCATGTTCGACTGTTTGTGATCCCATGGATGGCAGCATGCCAGGCTTCCCTGTCCTTTACCATCTCCTGGAGCTTGCTGAAACTCCTGTCCAATGAGTCAGTGATGCCATCCAGCCATCTCACTCTCTGTCATCCCTTTCTTCTCCTGAGTTCAGTCTTTCCCAGAATCAGGGTCTTTTATAATGAATCGACTCTTTGCATCAGGTGGCCAAAGTATTGGAGTTTCAGCTTCAGCATCAGTCTTTCTAATGAATATTCAGGACTGATTTCCTTTAGGATTGACTGGTTGGATCTCTTTGCAGTCCAAGGGACTCTCAAGAGTCTTCTCTAACACCACAGCTCAAAAGCATCAATTCTTCAGTGATCAGCCTTCTTTATGGTCCAACTCTCACATCCATACATGACTGATGGAAAAACCATAGCTTTGACTAGATGGACCTTTGTCAGCAAAGTAATGTCTCTGCTTTTTAATACACTGTTTAGGGTTTTCATGGCTTTTCTTGCAAGGAGCAAGTGCCTTAATTTCATGGCTGCAGTCAGCATCTGCCGTGACTTTGGATGCCAAGAAAGTGAAGTCTGTCACAGTTTCCCCATCTATTTGCCACAAAGTGACGGGACCAGATGCCATGATCTTCATTTTTTGAATGTTGAGTTTTAAGCCAGCTTTTTCACTCTCTTTTTTTCACCCTCATCATGAAGGTCTTCAGTTCCTCTTCTCTTTCTGCTATTAGGGTGGTGTCATTATCGTATCTGAGGTTATTGATATTTCTCCTGGCAATCTTGCATCATTCATACAAGAACTTATTTGTTGAACCTTGTGTGGTGGGAGCTAAGGACACCAACCCTGTCCACAGACTATTCTCCCCAACTGTCTCTAACCCCAGCTCTCTGTGATTGCTTGTTTTTATTTCAAATTTTTAAAATAGGTATGTGGCAGGGAAGGGACAGAGATGATGCTGATGTTTATAAAAGGGAGGCTGTAATTCACAAGGGTTTGGGCTCTGGGTTCAGACTGCCTGTGTTCCAGTTTTGCCTCCTTTATTTGTGATCTTCACCTCTCTGTGACTCAGTTCCACACCTATAAAATGGAAAAAAAAAACAGTGCTATTTAATTCATAACATTGTTTAATTATTATGTGAAAGGGTGCTCAGTTAAATTTGGTTTTCACAGTGTATTGAACAGCATTAAGTTTCCTTCAAAGGAGGCATATAGATGCCCAAAAGGCACATGAACAGATACTAAACATCTCTAATTATTAGAGAAATACAGACCAAAACTGTAATGAGGTATCGCTTCACACCAGTTAGAATGGCCATCATCAAAAAATCTACAAACAATAAATGCTTAAGTGCTGCAGCCGCTGTGAAGAACAGTGGCTCTTAAACCGAAGGTCTTTTGAAAACTAAAAGTAAAGCTACCATATGACCCAGCAGTCCCATTCTGGGGATATATCTGGAGATGATTTGAAAAGATACTTGTTCCCCAGTGTTCACTGCTACGCTGTTTACAATAGCCAGGATGTGGAAGCAAGCGCAGTGTCCATCAGCAGAGGAATGGATCAAGAAGATGTGGTGGAGAACAGACTTGTGGACACAGCGGGGAAAGGAGAAGGTGGGGCAGATTGAGAGAGTAGCATTTTGCTATTATACACTGCCATATGTCAAATAGACAGCCAGTGGAATTTGCTGTGTGACACAAGGAGTTCAACCTGCTGTTCTGTGACAACCTACAAGGGTGGGAAGGAGGTTCAGGAGGGAGGGGACGTATGTGTCTGCGGCTGATTCATGGTGGTGTATGACAGAAACCAACACAACATTGTAAAGCAACTATCCTGCAATTAAAAATTAAAAAAAAAGATGTGGTATGTATATACTATAGAATATTACTCAGCCATAAAAAGACCCAATGAAATAATGCCAAATAATAATGGATGGACCTAGAAATCATCATACTGAGTAAAGTAAGTCAGATAGAGAAAGACAATGTATGATATCACTTATATGTGGAATGTTAAAAAATGGCACAAATAAAACTGTTTAAAACAGAAATAGAGTTACAGATGTAAAAAACAACAACAACAACTTATGGTTACCAAGGGGGAAAGTGGGAGGGCAGGTTAAATTGGGAGATTGGGACCAACATATATATATATATATATACTGCTGCTGCTGCTAAGTCGCTTCAGTCGTGTCCGACTCTGTGCGACCCCATAGATGGCAGCCCACCAGGATCCCCCGTCCCTGGGATTCCCCAGGCAAGAACACTGGAGTGGGTTGCCATTTCCTTCTCCAATGCATGAAAGTGGAAAGTGAAAGGGAAGTCGCTCAGTTGTGTCTGATTCTTAGTGATCCCATGGACTGCAGGGGGCTCCTCCCTCCATGGGATTTTCCAGGCAAGAGTACTGGAGTGGGGTGCCATTGCCTTCTCCGATATATATATATGTATATACTACTGAATGTAAAATAGATAACTAATAAGGACCTACTGCATAACACAGGGAACTCAATATTCTGCCATGACCTGTATGGTAAAAGACTCTAGAAAAGAGTGGATATACGTATGCGTATAACTGATTCACTTTGCTATACAGTGAAATTAACACAACATTGTAAATCAACTATACTACAATAAAAATCAATTTTAAAAACTATACCACCTTGTAAAAAAAAAAAGAACAATTTCCTGATAATTATAGATGTTGCATGAGGGGACAGGAGAAGAGTATTTTCAGCATCCCATGTTTTGTAACTTGTTTGTCACAAAAGACAGAGACAGCAGTGCCTTCCTGTTGTCTTGGTGCTAGTGTTTAGGGAACAATCAGGTCTGGGTAAATGTCAGCCTTTATTAATGTAATATCTGGGCAATATCTTACTGTGGGTCTTTACTGCATGTCTGCATCCCAGAGCTGGGAGCTGCTCCAGGGCATGAGGCCGTCCTTTTATAACTCTGTGGCTTCAGTGCTTAGCACAGTACTTTATATGCATGGCAGCCACTTGGTAAAAGCAAGTTGCTCAGATAGTCCTTAAAAAATATACCTTTAAGAAAGTACCAAATTACTATGTATTTGTGAATAATCTAGAAACTAGAGTCAAGTTTTAAAAAGGAAATCATTCATAATCTTACTATCCAGAGATAAACTGGCATTTTATTAGGTGTCTTTCTGTTATTTTCTATGCATGCCTACTTTTGTTTTGAACAAAAAATGGAATAATATGGTAAAGACTTTGGGTAGGTAACACTTTCATGAAATAATATATAACTAATATGACTATCATCACATACTCTTCTGAAATATTATTTTTAATTAGTATATACAAATTACCCGATGTTTATTCTTTAGCATTTACATTGCACTCCACTTTATGCTTTTATATGAAAATGTGTGTGTTTGTGTTCTGTCATGCCTACTTTTTGCACCTTTATGGACTGTGGCCCACCAGGCTCCTCTGTCCATGGGATTCACCATTGTTAAATGTGTCCAGACATGCTTCTTGTTGTTTCCTCCCTCGCCCCCACCAATGTGTTCCCATGGTAACCTTTACGTTGCTTATCTAAGTCCCTAGTAAGGTAGAGTCTACTTGAATAAATATCTTTTGATCTTTTGGTCCTTTAATTTTTTCCCACCAGGCCCTTTCTAGTTTCACCACGATAACCTTAGTTGCTAGTATACTGCTTTGCTCTTAAAAGGTGCTCAGTGTATGTTTGTTTAGTAAGTATGGGATGGATATTATTTTCATCTGAAAATGTGAAAAGATCGATTCTGAAAGTTCCTATGAAGGTTTGTTGTTTGGAGCTGGGTGTGTTTGACATGATCCTGCAGAAAGAGTGCGAAGATAGGGGAGAGCAGGGCACATTGGGGAGATTTCTGAGCTAAGAGCCGATTACAGAAAGACTCTGGGAAGAGGAGTGAAAATATTTCTTTTGACTCATCCTTTCCTTTTACTCTTTCCATCAAGAGCTTCAGCTCATCCCCCTGACCTTTAGAATAAAATTCTTGGAAGCAATGGGAAGGGAAACAGAATCCTCATTTATTTATTGGGTGATTAAGTAAATGGAGACATGTATCCTACCTGAGTTATAGTCAAAGAATCCAATTTCAAGCTTCTGACTTAACTGAAAACATTCCAGCTCTATGTCTGGCACGTGGTGTTAAGAAAGGGAAGGGACTAATATTTACAGAGTGCCTATAATATGCTAGTGATTTTCCTACATCATTGCATTCAGGCTTCTCAACAACTCTGAGAAGGAGGAATTATTGCAGAGGGACCTGAATTCAACCCTGGACTATATGACTCCTGAGTCTACTTTCCCAGGTCAAAATATTAGAATGAATTCTTGGGTGAAATGAAGAATTAACTTATGGCTAATGTAAACAAATTCTAAATTCTGTTTCACAAGGAAACTTTGAGGTATATCTTGGATGATTCTGATTTATGAATTAGTAAGAAAAGCAGAAAATTAAAACATTAATATAGAGAAATAAAATCACTTAAAAACCCATTTTACCAACACCTGCAGGAGATGTATTAAAAATTAAAAGAATTTTCAGACCGAAAAGATTGTGTTTATAAAGAGGTCACTCAGAGGTGGTTAATTAAATGGCCTCACACTTTAAAATTTTAGTGAGAATGTCTTTTTCATATTAACTTTATTATTTTAATCAGAAATGTATGAACCTAACAGAGGTTATAAAATTTTTACTTTATTGTTTTTCAATTCAATAAGAGTTTTTATTTCTTAGTTACTAAATTTCAGGCCAGAACTAAGGTTTTCTTACCTCCTTGCTGGGAAGTTGCCAGCCGACAGAGTTGTTCAAGCCTGTTTCTGCTTATAGGCTTTAATAAAAACTGTTTTTTTTTTCTTGTTGGCATTCTCACTCTTCGTGCTGTGCTCAACTTAGTGAGATAGTTACAGACACATGCTTTTAAACTCTCAATTCTCAAGTTTAAGTTCCCTTCTAGTCACTACTACCATCTATGCAGTATGAAAGAGGGTGCTCAGGTGTTTTGCATAAATCTTACTGGCAGTTTATTGTCCACTGCCCACATTTGTAACATCCTTTTTGGTAACTAGAGATGAAAATTATGAATAGTGTTATTAGAGTTTGGCTTTTAGCTAGGAGAGTTCAATGATTTTAACAGAAGGGGTAATAAGAATCATATGTCAAATTAAATAAGTTATTCTGTGTTTTGAAAATGATCCCAGTGTTTTTCACTCATTTTAGTCTGACTTTTTCATATTTTAAGAGAGTCTTCTGGATGCATCCTAACATAATTTTAAAAATCACCTTTTACCCTTATAATTAGTCTTCAACGTCGTCATAAGCACTGGCCTAATTTTTGTAATCTTTTAAAACATGATCCTGGTGCCCTAGGCAGTTGGAGTAGTTACAGGGAGCACATGAAACATGTTGTACTCACACTGGACTTTATATTTTGTGCCTTGGCATCACGCTATGTTTTCTTTTTTTTCTTCAGAATTTATTGTTCCTTTCATTTTCAGGCAGGAATAGAAAGTTTGCTTTCTGAGACTGGGTTTTGAAGAACCCATCTTTCGTGTTCTCACAGAGCATGTAGTAGGAGATGAATAAATACTTGTGTCTGTGGGTTGGCTGGGGGTCTACTGAGCTTCACCGAGGACTCGGCTTCAAGCTATGGAGGCCAGAGGCTCTGCCTCTCACTGAAAGCCCATGTGTCATCGGAGCACTTGTGCTCCCCATGAGTCTCCTGGTGATGCTGGAAAGAACAGTGCAAGCCCCAGTGTGCATGCAAATTTCATGTTTCCCATTACATTGTACCTACGATTATGCCATTGGCCAAATCAAGTCAAATGGCTGAATCCAAGATCAGAGGTCAGAGAAGTGTACTCTGTCTTTTAATGGGAGAGACTTAAGTCATGTGGGAGAAACTTAAGTCATGGCTACAAGAAGTGGTACCCCGATCTTGGTTTGCTTTTAGCTTTGTTTTTTTAGAACACAGTACCTTTGAATAAACACAGACTCAAAAGGAGAGGGCAAGTGGAGTCTTGAAACGCAGTGTTTTTCAAGTCCTTCAGCTCACTTGTGGTCATGAGTGGGGCAAGAGAGGAGGAGCGGGCAGCTCTCCCTCATCTGAACCAGAGCCCCAGTTTTAGACGATGTTCTTGGAGCCAGAACAGTGAAGTGGAGTAAGCATTTGTCCCCTTTTTATACGCATTGAGAGAGACAGCTCATTTGGCCAGGAATCCTACACGTGGTTCTCTCTCTGAGATGTTTCTCCTTCTCTACCCTTTTAATCACAACACACCATTCTCTCCTAATATTTCGACTCATAGGAAAATAACAACTAGTAATGGGTTAATCAGAAAAAGAACCCCCCAAAACCCTGGCAAACCTTCCCTGGTAAGAAAATGCTTTCACCCGTTAAAATTATGCCTACAGTACCTAATTTGTCATGCTAAATCCCTTAACCAATCATCAGACTCTCAACACTTATAATAATCCCCACTGCCTCAGTTTAAAACCCTAATTTCTTAAAAATATTGAAATATACATATGTACATATCATTTTCATATTCTTTTCCATTATGGTTTATCACAGGATATTGAATATAGTTCCCTGTGCTATATAGTAGGATCTTGTTGTCTATCCATTCTATATATAATACTTTACCTCTTAAAACCCTAATTTCTTATTATGGGATGATAACTCAAGATATGGTTTATCTTTAGCTTCCCCTTTTTGCACTTTAGCCACACTGAGCTCTTTCGATCTCTGAATGAACCATGCTGTCTTGTCCTCAACAAGTTACTTAATGTTTCAAACCTTGATTTTCTTGTCCATAAAAAGGGGCTGTTGCCCCATATTTGCTGGTGAGAACTTTCCTAGAGAGTGTTCTCAGGGTCAGTATCTGTAGAGGAGAGAAGAAAATAGGCTTTGACTGAGCAAGACATCCCCTGACTTGCTGTTTAGTAAAGGCCGAGCCAGTGAGACAGGGGACACTTCAGAGTGCCTGGGTAGGGACCAGGGGCCTAAGCCTTCATACTCCTCATTGATCAAACAGATATGGCAGCATTGGGGAAGCCGGGGAGACCTCGAGTGAGGCGGCTCTCTCCAGCTGAGGGCTGGTCCCCAAGAGGGACTCATCTGAAGTCTCTTGGCGTCAACGCCCCCAGCAGCTGGGGAAGAAGTAAATGCCTGTGTTCTGGAGCAGAGAATCTGAGGGTTTTACCACTGTGGATATAAATAGCTATCTCATAGGACAATTGTGATAAATCCTACTCACATGCATGCACACACACGGTCATTTGTTAGATCTTTGCTTCAGTGCCACTTCCTGGGGAAACTTCCCAGCCTATGCCCCTCTCACCCGAAAGTAAGCTACTGGACACCCCACTGGCTTTCATAGTACTATATATACTTAATCCTATTATAGTAGTTATTAAACAGTATGGCAATTTCCAGTGTTTGCCTCTTTCCCCGTTAGAATGCAGTGGGCAAGAACCACCTGCCTTTGTACTTTTCTTACTAGTGAGCATTTTTCCCACGACATTTTGATTGGCTGCTTAATCACCTATCTTACCCTTTATATTACAAGCTCTACAAGAATAGAGTCAGCATCTGTTTTGTTTACTACTTTATCCTGTAGCATAGTACCAGGAATGTAGTCTGAGACTGATACACACTTTGCTGGAGGGAGGTGGTGAGTGAATGAATGAATGATGAAATGTCCTTCAGGAAGGGACGGTAAAGACAATGACATGGAATAGGGAGGCCGTCCAGAGAGCCTGAGCCTCCTGATAACATTCACTCCCAGTGATCAGAGCTCCTGAAGTGGGATATGCAGAGGAGAGTAAAACTAGCTATCCTTACTCTCAGCCTAGTGTTTATCAAAGCATTTTACATGGCTCAGTTCATTTCATCCTCGTAAGAGCTCTGTGAAGAAAATACCGTTGCTATCTCCATTTTACAGATGATGAAACTGAGGTGTGGAGAGGGTAAATAACTTGCCCAGAGGCACACAGCTGCAGTGGCAGAAATGACAGACGTTTATTCTCCCTGATTTTCATTCACACCAATGATAAGATCAACACATTCACTCTTACATTTTGCGCCTTTCTTTCAGCAGACATTCTGAATCTCTCTGATTCTCTCTATATTGGGGTCCTTGCCTGTGCTAGATTCTGGGTGGATGATGGTGCATAAACTGGGTTGTGAGAAGGTCACATGGATGAGTTAATGGAAGACCTCTGTTTTTCGGAAGAGTTTTGGTGAATATATTCCTGTGGATGTGAGAGATGCTGGACATGTGGTAAGCCCTGTGATTAGGCATGGAGGGTAGTAGGGGGCAGTCAGATCATACACTAGAATTCCCCAGGCACTCATAGGCTCTTCTTCCTGCCCTCTGGAGGCGCTCCCCTTGAAAAAGTATAGGAAATTCCTACAACCTAGCCTTAGGAACTTTACCTGGTGGCCCACTGGTTAAGAATCTGTCTGCCAGTGCAGGGGACCTGGGTTCAGTCCCTGGTCTGGGAAGATCCCTCAGGCCATGCAGCGCAGCTTAAGCCCATGTGCCCGAACTACTGAGCCCACGAGCTGCAGCCTCTGAGCCCACACATCCTGGAGTCCTTGCTCCACAGCAAGAGAAGCCAGGGCAATGAGGAGCGTCTAGAGTGCGGCTCCCACTCGCCACAGCTAGAGAAAAGCCATCACGCCAGTGAAACCCCAGCACAGCCGTAAGTAAATAAGTCCCTAACCTTAAGCGTTTTCAGTAAGAGCTCCATAGGAAAGGGAAAAATATTATTATTATTATTTTTACTNACTCTTTGCAATTCCATGGACTGTAGCCCACCAGGCTCCTCTGTCCGTGGAATTCTCCAGGCAAGAATGCTGGAGTGGGTTGCCATCTCCTTCACCAGGGGATCTTCCCAACCCAGAGATCAAACCCGAGTCCCCTGCATCGCAGACGTGTTCTTTACTGTCTGAGCCACCAGGGAGGTGCAATGCACCTGTGCACTTCCACAGGTGTGTGATGTGCTTGTAGTCTCTATGAAGCTTGGTGCTTAACTGGTTTAAACTAAACACCATGTCGTAAAATTGTTTCTACATTACTATAGTTTTTATAAGTACAATTTTAATGCATTCATAATTTCCACTAAATCAATACGTCTGACTCAACAAATCCCTCTGTACTCATTTATTTATCATTTAAATAGGTAATTTTAAATCACCAGAAACTATATAATTTTTTGTACATTTAAGACTTGAAAAAATATTCTTAATGTGGAAAAGTTGTAAAACGCCATATGGCCTCATAGGCACTAAAGCTATTCTTTTACTAAGCAGTGTATTTCGAGGCAGACACTAAGCTTCCCCGAGGGTGGTAGCACCAGAACATAAACCCAGTCTCAGATGTGCAACCACCAAAACTAAAGAGTTTGCAGAATAAAAGAGTGCATGAAGACGCCTTCCTATCTGTAACAATTGTTGACAAAGGAACATTGCTTCAATTAAGCTCTGAAGGTTGTTCTTCATCTTCATCAACAGTGGGTTTAATCATTTTAACACACCAAATCAGTGCTTTCTGGCTATTTGACTGAATTGCCTTAGGAGGTCCTCTGGACGGAGCCCCAAACGCAAGAGCTGCTCATTGAAAATGTGAACTCTGATGATGGAAGTTTGGAATCTGAAAATCCGGATTGGCCTTCAGTGCTTTACTTGGTATAAATCTAAGAGAAAAGGCAGTGTTGGACCATGGATAGGGTGTTGTGCTGATAAGCGACGTCCAACATAAATCTTCATTTGACTCTGAAGAAAGCCCAGAGTATCAGGATGAAAATCAGGTTATCATCAAAGAATCTGGGCTGTGTCTTTCCTGGGAAAGAAAAATTATTTTTTACTTTGGCAGCACATCTTCAGTTTGCACAGGCTTGAGCGGTCGCTTTTGCAGAAAGACCACAGGTCTTAAGCAGATGCCTGCTGCAGTTGACTACACACCGCGAAACTGTCAGACCAGTGGAAATGAAAACTGTTTCCATATTCAACCTGTGGGATTTGGGCCATTCAGGGCCCATGGGTGGAAGACCTGTGTCAACCCTGCTAGACAGCACAAAACTGCGATTAGGCTTGACGGGGTCTTTGTCGAATGCTCAGAAGGAGAAGGTTTGGGGAATATTAAATGCTCTTGTTACTGTCAGACGATTCATGCCTCTGAGTTGGCACGTCTCCTCCTGGAGCATGCTCGGAATGTGCTTTCATCAGAAATGTCAGGCTGTTCAGATGGAGCAGATGCTTGCGGATGAGTCGATCGGTACTCGGAACTCAACCATAAATACCCATGTTCTCTCTCTGACATTTTTGATAAATGGAATAACAATGTAATATTCTTTCTGGAAAAGCAGACCATAATATTATTTTTTTCCAGACCACAATATTTAAGGAAAGAAAACACTGGAAGGGAAATAAGTGTTTCTCTCACATGGAATGGAGGGTGTTTCCCTGTTAGTCAGCTCTCAGTCTTTTTGTTGATATCATGTAAAAGTGACTGTCTCGAGGTCTGTGATCTGGGATATACACTTAAACAATATGAGAGGTGGTGGAAGGGCTGGGCTACCTCTGGGATTGAAACTCCACTCTGATCATTTACCTTGACATGAAATCTCGTTTCTGAAACTCTGTGTCATTTTCTTTTTTTCCGTTTGTACTCATGGGGTTCCTGTAAAAAAGCAAGTAAGAAAATTTATGCACAACACTTAGCCCACTGCCTGGCACATCGTGTGAAATCCATGATGCTAACTGATTTGTAGGGGGTACCCACTCCAGTGTTCTTGCCTGGAGGATCCCAGGGACAGGGGAGCCTAGTGGGCAGCCGTCTGTGGGGTCGCACAGAGTCAGACAGTTGGACACGACTGAAGTGACTTAGCAGCAGCCTGACTTAGTTTTCTAGAAAGCTGTCTAGGAAAGGTGATGTGTCTGGCTCATGAACTAAATGGAGCTTGCAGATTTATTTAATCTGCTCCTAAATTTTGAGAAAAGAAATTGAGTGACATACTAAAGTTGAGAGATTTCACGTGAAACCTTGTATGTTGCCTTTCCCCCACACCTGGGAGTTGTTGTACCGCCAGATTTCAGTCCTCCATGACAGCCAGCTTCCCGCCCTTCCTTCCTTCTTTCCTTCCCCCTTCTCTCTCTCCTCTTTCCCTCCTTTCTTTCCTTGCTCCCTCCCTTCCTCCATTGCACATGTATATGTATTTTAGTACTCATAATTCGATTGTCCAGTTATATCTTCCTTCTAAATTTGTCTCTATTTTACAAAGAGGCTAGCCACAACAAGGAAAAGTACAAATCCCACTCCAGAGCACTGTTTTCCATTTTGCAGGCTAGTTTCTCTTCCCCAACGAATTCTTTTTCAGGGTCTCAATGTTTTACATAAATCTTGGTTCCTATGATTTGAGCTTCAAATCAATGATGTAACCATATCCCCTGTCCCCAAAAGTATTGAACTTCATGTGATTATTTCTCTGGAAAAGATCCTTTCCCTTTCACTTTAGCTAGGATCTACTAGCCTTTTGTTCAAAGTGCTAAAGACATGGGAATTCAATTACAAATGTCATGCGTTACGTCACTGCTGTGCCCAAGGAAAATAATAATTTCCACTAGACACAAGGCTGTAAGTGATCATTAATTTACTTTAGTACTATGTGTGTGAAACTTTTTAGGGGGTGATTGAACTGAGGAAAAGTGTCACAACTGATGTAGAAGGTAGTGAGTTTTAAAAAAAATAAACAAGTTTGCAATGCTTTTACCGTGCCCTGCGTTATCAGTCGCTAAGGCTAGGCTAGGATTCTAAGTCACTGAGCTTAAAACAGCCATGATTTGGTTTTTTGCTCATCTGCCCATTTGCATTTGGTGGAGCTTTGCTCTTGAACTGAAACTGACATAATCTCTGTCTAGATGCTTCCATGACCGCTTTTGTGGGTGGAGAGAGAGACAGTGTCCCACGCTGACTGCTAAATGTCTCTACCCAGAAGCATTATGTATCTGCTCAGTTTTATCAGCTGAATAGAATTGTGTGGCTGTGTTTGAGTTCAAGGAGGGAGGGAAATGCAGTTCTTCCATGTTCCTGGAATGGGAGGGATTTGGTTCATTGTGAACATCTTTAGTAACTCCCTCTTTTTGAAACCTGATCATGCACAAATTAATCCTCTTAATTGTCATTTTAGTATGAATAACTGTGTGTGGTGTCATAATACATAATTTGTTAGGCTAAAGGACAAATTAATTTTTTTAAAAAAGATTTACTTCTTTAGCTGTGTTATGTGGGATCTTGTGGCGCATGGGGTCTGGCGCATGGGGTCTGGCGCATGGACTCAGTAGTTGCAGCACACAGGCTTAATTGCTCTGCAGCACGTGGGATCCTAGTTCCCAGACCAGGGATAGAACCCACATCCCCTGCATTGCAAGGTGGATAATTAACCACTGGACTGACCACCAGGCAAGTCCCTCAAAAATCTTAAATGCTGAGTACGTGAGCAAGGCTTCTGATCCTGGGGACTCATCCCCTCCATTTGTCACCCACTTTCATTCCTTTACTTCTCTGAGAATGGTGCTTATTTATTTACACTTGGCTTCTGCATATCTTGTCCTTTTTAATGTAAGTATGGAGTTTCTAGATAGCTGTCTACTTGCATGATTTAGCTTTCGGACTCTAAACTGCTCTACATGTTTTGTTGCTGGTACTGCTGATAATAACAAAGTTGTATCTTCTCTGTTACTCATTTTACCAATCTGTGACACCTTTCACATTATTTCATGCCCAATTAACAGGATAATTACTGGTTATAATTGGCATGTATTTTTGTGTACTGTCCATTTTAAGATGTTTAACACTTTTGTAATAATATAATTCTTGCTTTGTTTATATTAAAATTCAAAAGCCCCTGACATGGGTATTGTAGGTTGAACACATGGCAGTATACTGTAGGCTTTATAAAATTTGGGCTGAGTTAAGCATATCACTTCCATTTATGAATGTATATGGAAATTTCCAGTTTCCTTACCTGTCATTAAATTCTGGTCATGGGAGATCCTCTGCCACTTGGTTCCCCCAAACTAAATGCTCTCAGTTTTTCTACATATTATTTATTCTCCATCCTCAAAGGGTAAAAATGTTTATAGTTGTATAAATATTCTCCCCTAATAACACTGCAAACTTGTAACATATTCATTACTTCATTTTAAATGTATTCCCCACTTTGCTATTTGTCAATGAGATTTATTTTCATCACCCCCAAATCTGTCCCCTCTACCATCTCAAAGTAAGTCTTAACTGATCCTATGATTTCAACAGATTTGTTAACACATAAGCATTTTCTTGCGTAGCTATAATTGACCTCTACTTAAAAACGCCGTTTGTGGATTTCTTTTGTGTGGCTTTAGATTCATTGTCCAAACCCTCTATTCTAAATAAACTAAGAATCTCCCAAATCATCCCACCCTCTCCCTCTCCCTCAGAGTCCAAAAGTCCGTTCTATACATCTGTGTCTCTTTTGCTGTCTCACATACAGGCTTATCATTACCATCTTTCTAAATTCCACATATTTGGGAGAATGGCACTGAAACATGTATACTATCGTGTAAGAAATGAATCGCCAGTCTATGTTCGATGCAGGATACAGGATGCTTGGGGCTGGTGCACAGGGATGATCCAGAGAGATGATATGGGGTGGGAGGTGGGAGGGGGGTTCAGGATTGGTAACTCATGTACACCCGTGGCGGATTCATGTCAATGTATGGCAAAACCAATACAGTATTGTAAAGTAAAATAAAGTAAAAATTAAAATAAATAAATAAACTAAGAATCTAATTCTTTTGTAACTCTCCAGAATACACTGACCTGTTATCACCCCTTGACATTTTGCATGAAAATCAAGTATCATTAACTCACATTGCAAAGTTGCACTTTTTAAGGTTTTACATATAAGCCTTCATTAGCATATTTCTAAGGCCTAAGAGAAATCAATCTATGATGTTAACACCACAAATAAGTAATAACCCTAATTAACCTCTTTTCGCTGATGTGAAAATATCTTAATAAATAAAAATATATACTTGAAACTTGAGTTCCTATTATTGGTAATAAAAATAAGACATAGGATTTATTGAATTATACTTATTTGAAGGATGTTTTGGAAATGGTTTACAACAAAATCACTATAGATTTTATAGCACGATAAGAATAAAAGTCAATCAGCACATTCTATAAATTGTGTTATTTCTGAAAATAATCTCAATGAATAAATTTCTATTTCTTTCATCAGAGTTCAGACAGATTCCAACCACTAATATTGGACAATAACTCTTTTATTTCTTTTATGTACCAAGGGGAGTAAATCAAATGTAAAATATAGCCACAGATAATTTTTGGAAAAGAAAACACATCTTGGCAAGAATCTAACCTGGAATTTTCTTATTAATAAATGAAGAGTGAGTGTGGTGGGCTGGATTATGTTGTGCAGGCTTTCCCATGGACTAATGCCCAGCCTGAATATTCTTTTCCTGAATACATAAACAGATGTGCACAAATTCTTTTTTGGCATTTTATTTACTGGAAGCTTTCGGAAGAAAGTTCCCCAAATTAAATATTGAATGTAGACAATTTATTTAGAATGCAAAATGTGTTCACTTGTTTTATTTTCACCTAGCTTTATAACCCCTACTTCATACACCGTGTTGATCTTGGTTTAGTAAACATACAGCTGTGTTTAAGGGTAAAGAATTAATAGCAACCCAAATGATAGAAAATAGATGGCTATTAGGGATCATTTGTTAATCTGAAATCAGTCCTTCTATTCAATCCTTAATAATATTTCTGTTTTCAATTTAGAGCTTTTTTTCTTTATGAGAATAGATTTTTTTTTTACCAAAACAGTTAATCTTTCACAGTGCTTTTACCATTTTGCCTGACACTGGATAGACAGATTTAGAGCCATCAGACTGACAGACCTTTAAAAACATTTTAGAGTAGCTAGTAGGTGATATTTGTTTGTTTGTTTGTTTTGGCTGTGCTGAGGGGCTTGCAGGATTTTAGTTCTCTGACCAGGGATTGAACCAGTGCCCTCGGCAGTGAGAGCATGGAGTCGTAACCACTGGACTGCCAGGGAATTCCCAATAGATAATACTTAAAATCATTACACTGGTTATTTTTATTTAATTATTTTCTACCCCACCCTGTATCCTAATTTCAAGTAGTAATTATTATGCTGATGTAATAGTTGGTATAAATACTGGGATATACTCTCCAAATAAAAAAACCCTGAGGCACATAATGTGAATACAAAACAGACTTTTTGAAAGTGGCTTTATCCTGGCAAATTGAGAGCGCATGGGATCTGCGTGGTTGGCCTTTTCAAATTATCCCCATTATTAGGAATGTCATTTCTGTGGTATCTTGGACCTTTTCCATCTTCAGAAGTACATGTCCTTAGCTTCCTGCAGTAAATCCCCCTTCCAATAGTTGCCAATATGTTTGTATATGAGCCTTCTTTTCATTTAGTATCTCGGTGACTAGGATTTCATCTTCACAAGGTGCATTAAAAAGGTATTTTTTAATAAAGTGAAAGCTAAAGATTTTGGCTTTAAATCTGAGTAATTTATAGAAAAGATTAAACTATAAGATAGCAGTTTAAGTTCTGGATGCGGACGACCACACAGCCTACGGTATTTACTAGTTTGGGTCAGTTCTTTGTGTATTTCAATACATTGAGACATCGTGGAACTAAAGTTTGGAAAAGTTGGTGGTTTGTGGGTTTGTATATTGGCAGCTGACTCTTTTTGCCCTCTTGGTGAAATGAAATATTTATAACTGCTTCTTTAGTGCACTCTGTTTCATGTTGAGTCCAACTTAGTTTCCAAAACTAAGTACAGTAAAAATGACGTAACTGTGTTTATCCACTTTTTAGTAGAAGAGTATTTATGAAGCAGCCGTTTTTTATAAAAAGTTCCTTTAAAAACATCTTGCCCCATTGAGCTTTAACTTTTGATCATAAATCCTAGTTTTGAGAAGTGGTCTCATCGTGAACTTAACCTCATCTTGAACTAAACTACACATACACACGCATTCATTTCTCCGCTAAAATTTCATAGAAGGAAAAATAAACAGTCCATGGAGAATTCTAGCTCCAAGAAATGTGTTCCTTTTCTGTTTTTAAAATGCAATCACATAGAAGGCATTAAAAGAGTCACAAAGCTATTAATAGCAAAGAAAATTTAAACATTTTCTTCTGTAGAAGAATAAAGTTTAAAATTAGTTCCTGAAAATGATTTAATTTTTTGAACATTTTCTAAATTCAACTGTTAGAATAAAAATTCAATGTTGGTAGAGAGACTGATGCTATGTATTTATACAATTGGCTTCATAGATGCCCTCTTCCAAGGAAGGTGGCTCTAGAACCCTGAAGGAGGCCTCTTGAGCCTTTAAGAATGAAGCTCAACAGCAGACTCTTCGATAATAGCAATAGAGACTAGAAGACAGTAGAACAGTATTTGCAGAGTGCTGAAAGAAAATTGTCCATCTAAAAAATCTATATTCAACTGAATGATGAATGAGAAAATAGACATTTTCAGACAGACAAAATCTGAGGTTTGTTTTTTTTTTTTTACCACTAGTAAATCCTAATGAAAAACCTACTAAAAGCTGTTCTTCAGAACTCAAACTCAGAAACCTACTAAAAGCTGTCTTCAAAATCAAACTCATAGCAAAGAATGTGATACAAAAACCAATAGTAGGCAAGAAATTGGTGTTTGAATAAATCAACCCAGCATTGATGGTAATAAAATAGTGATGACTACTTGGTGTACGGTATAAGGAAAAATTGTATATATTCTGAATCACTTTGCTGTATAACTGAAACATTATAAATAAACTATACTTCAATTAAAAACAAAAGAGTGAAGCTCAGTTTACATTATGGTAAAAGTTGTTATAACCTTTTGTAGGAGTCAAATCCTGAGAAGACAATGTTGTAACATGTTACCAAAGCATGGGTTTTACTGATGGCCATATCTAGGGATGCACAGAATAGATATTAACAAAAGTTTTATTATTATCCTCATTGTTACAGTTGCTGGAGCATCGTAGCATAATTCTAAAAACTGTGGCTCTGGAGTCAAGGATTCCGGAGTTTAAAGATGAGCTCTGTACTTAATAGCTTGTATAGCTTTTGACAAATCACAAGTGTTAATCATTCTCAGTTTTTTCTACCTTTAAAATAGGGATAATAACACAAAGACCAAACTCAAAAATTTGTGAGGCTTGAGATTATCTGTGAACAGTACTTCATACTCATAAGGTACTGTAATAATAAGCATTCATTAAGTGTCAGATATTGTAACATAACCTGGAGAAGGAAATGGCAACCCACTCTGGTATTCTTGCCTGGGAAATCCCATGGACAGAGGAAGGGGAGCCTGGTGGGCTATATCCATGGGGTCGAAAGAGTCGGACGTGACTTAGTGACTAAACCACCACCACCATTATAACATAAATGATTACTTCTGCTAATTATTATTTATGGTCTCCTTCCTTCAATTTCCCCTTATATCTCTGACTATACCCTGGGTTTGAAAAGTGTAATACACATACCTATCAAGAGCTGCGTGAATGCAATGCTTTGTTTGTTTTCTAATAAAAGAGGATCTCAGCAGTGGCATTGAATAACCTAAGGGGCTTGCTGCCGTGTGAAACTTCATCAGTGCTCAGTGCTGGGGTTTGTTCTTAATCCTCTAACCTCTTGTGTTGTTTCTCCCAAAATTGCCATTTAGAATCAGAGTTGGAGAAATTGGAGTGGCCAGCTCCTTTTATGGGTTGATAGGAAATGCAACTAAGGTTCCCCTCTGTTAAGAAAATATCTAAATTGCTTTCCCATGTCATTGTAATTGCTTTACTTCTTAAGATCTTTCTGTGCTGTGGTGTACTGTTGTGTCCAATTCTTTGCGATCTCATGGAGTGTAGCCCACCAGGCTCCTCTGTTCATGGGATTTCCCAGGCAATTGCTTTAGGTTACTGTATTCAATTTTCTCCCAGCACTTTGCAGATACTGTTCTACTGTCTTCTGGTTATAATCAACTATCTGTTGATTTCATTAGGCTGTATTCTCAATGAAAGCCTGCCTGCGTGCTAAGTCCCTTCAGTCGTGTCCGACTCTGCAACCCTAAGGACTTGTAGCCTGCCAGGCTCCTCTGTCCATGGGATTCTCTAGGCAAGAATACTGGAATGGGTTGCCGTTTCCTATTCCAAGGGATCTTCCTGACTCAGGGATTGAACCCAAGTTGCTTGTGCCTCCTGCATTGGCAGGCAGATTCTTTAACACTGGCACCACCTCAGAAACTTTGAAATGTTTATTGAGGAATAAAAGGAAATACTTGGAGGTTTGGGCACTGAGACAGGCCTGTGTGGGTGTGAAGGGGCAGTGTTTTTCATGAAAACACTTTAAAGATGGAATGGAGTTATGTATACAGTTGCCCTTTAATAGCTCTTAAATGACATTCACTTTATTCTCCAGCCCGGGATAGGCACGGCATTTGTATTTAGTGGGATTGTAGGGAGGGCACCTTCCAGAAGGGAGCCTTGGTTCTGTAAAGATTGAGGATGCTCAGAAATGCTTCTCAATAAAAAGAGTTGACTTTCTTAATAAGTCCCACCTGGTTACACAGGGGTTGGATCTCTTGTTTATGGTTTACACGTACAGCAGTTTAAAAAGTGATTACTTGAGAAAATTTGTGGATTACAGAAGCAATCAACGCTGACATTAAGGGATGAAAGATGTTTTCGATAGTGATCGTTTTTTTCTCTTCTCCATCCTCAGTTCCATATTGTGATAAACCTTAGTATTGCAGCAGCTTCTTAAGCAGCATCCTTGACCAGTCTTTTCATTCAACACCATGCTCTTGGATTAATTTTCCTAAAACACAGCTTGGGTCATGTTGCTTGTGCATGTGGTCTGTGTTTGTCAGCTCGGCATCCCAGGACCCACTTTAGTCTGGCGCTCATCTGCCTTCTGAGATGACTTTTTCCCCGTTCGCCTCTCTGCTCTATCCAATATGAATGTCTGAGTCCACGCCTGCTTTCCCGACATTGCATCTTTGTGCTTTTTCTTTCTCCTCCCCTAAACAGCATCCTGTTCTTCATTTTCCGGATCCTATTTATCCTTCTTACGCTAGCTCTTAACACATGTTTCTACCAAAAGTATTCTTTCCCCCCTAATGTGCTGAATATAAATACATGAAAATTATACCTGAGCTATACACAACTGCCTGCAACATGGGAGACCTGGGTTCGATCCCTGGGTTGGGAAGATCCCCTGGAGAAGGGAACAGCTACCCTCTCCAGTATTTTGGCCTGGAGAATTCCATGGACAGAGGAGCCTGGCAGGCTATAGTCCGTGGGATCACAGAGTCAGAAACAACTGAACAACTTTCGCTTGTACACATTTAATGAATTCTTGTATTGAAACATTTAGGATTATATTAAGTAAAGATATTTGTGAAATCTGGAATATATACATTACATGTATATGAGTATGTCTTTGTATGTACACATACATACGTGTATATATACACACACATCGTGGTACAATGTCAGTTTACCTAAAAAATCCTGTATCTGTCTTTTTGAGGGTAGGATGTATATCTGAATTCATTTATGTCTGAAAAATAACAATTGATTTTACAATATAAGTATTTGATAGTGGAATAGATAATTGGAGTCTTTGATCATGGCTCAGCTGGTAAAGAATCCGTCTGCACTGTGGGAGAACTGGGTTTGACCCTTGGGTTGGCAAGATCCCCTGGAGAAGGGAAAGGCTCCCCACTCCAGTATTCTTGCTAATCCATGGAGAATTCCATGGCCTGTATAGTCCATGGGGTGGCAAAGAGTCGGACACGACTGAGTGACTTTCACTTTTCACTTGATCACTTAAGACAGTTCATTGAGATTGAAGGTATCTAAAATACTGTTCAATAATTCTTTGCCAACTGTTGATCCTAATGAACTAAATAAGGCTTTTGGCTTAAGCTTTCTTAATAAGTTGGGGCTTTCCAGGTGACTCAGTGGTAAAGAATCCACTTGGCAAGCAGGAGAGGCAGGCTTGATCCCTGGGTTGGGAAGATCCCCTGGAGGAGGAAATGGCAACTCACTCCAATATTCTTGCCTGGGAAATCCCATGAACAGAGGATCATGGTGAGTTACAGTCCTTGGGGCCACAAAGAGTCGGACACGACTTAGCAATTAAACAACAACATTCTTAATAAGTTACAACACACAGAGAAAAGTACCTAAGTCATAATTTATAGTATAGTGAGTTATCTGAACTCCCATTATTATAATCGCTATTCAGATCAAGAAACAACTNCTGGACTTTCAGCTTTAGCATCATTCCTTCCAAAGAAATCCCAGGGCTGATCTTCAAAAGTGGACTGGTTGGATCTCCTTGCAGTCCAAGGGACTCTCAAGAGTCTTCTCCAACACCACAGTTCAAAAGCATCAATTCTTTGGTGCTCAGCCTTCTTTACAGTCCAACTCTCACATCCATACATGACCACAGAAAAAAACATGGCCTTGACTAGACGGACCTTAGTCGGCAAAGTGATGTCTCTGCTTTTGAACATGCTATCTAGTTTGATCATAACTTTTCTTCCAAGGAGTAAGCGTCTTTTAATTTCATGGCTGCAGTCACCATCTACAGTGATTTTGGAGCCCAGAAAAATAAAGTCTGACACTGTTTCCACTATTTCCCCATCTATTTCCCATGAAGTGATGGGACCGGATGCCATGATCTTCGTTTTCTGAATGTTGAGCTTTAAGCCAACTTTTTCACTCTCCTCTTTCACTTTCATCAAGGGGCTTTTTAGTTCTTCTTCACTTTCTGCCATAAGGGTGGTGTCATCTGCATATCTGAGGTTATTGATATTTCTCCCGGCAATCTTGATTCCAGCTTGTGTTTCTCAAGTAGCAAACAAATATAGGTTTATTTCAGGAATCCATATCCTAGTCTATTGAGCCATTTGTTTATCTTTTCACCACTGCCACACTCTTAATTATGTAGCTTTATAGTAACTCTTGATAGTTAGTAATGTATGTCCTTCAAATTTGTTCAAGATACTCTTAGATTTTTTTTGCAACGTGAAAGTGAAAGTAGCTCAGTCATGTCCGACTCTGCGACCCTATGGACTATGCAGTCCATGGAATTCTCTAGGCCAGAATACTGAAATGCGTACCTTTCCCTTCTCCAGGGGATCTTCCCAAGCCAGGGATTGAACCCAGGTCTTCCGCATTGTAGGTGGATTCTTTACCAGCTGAGCCACAAGGGAAGCTCTTACATCTTTTACAATGTAATTCTTTATAAATTTTGGAATTTCCACACACAAAAAAGAATAGCTGAAATTTTGTTTGGAATTGAATTGAAACTTTGAATCAACTTAGGACTGACATTTTTATAATATTGAGTTTTCTAATATATAAACATGGCTTAACTTTCCATATTTGATGCCTTCTTTCATTTTGTCTCAGTAATTCTCTGAATAAAGCATTTAAATATTTCATTAATTATATTCCAAAATAAATGATGTGTTTTTAAATATTAAAAATGTTATCTCTTGAAAAAAATGTTCCTTTGCTTGTTAGTATAGAAAAATATTATTGATTTTTAATATTAACGTTTTATACAGTGATCTTGCTGAAGTCACCTATTCTAATAGTTTGTCTGTAATTCTGTATTTTTGAGTGTGTAATCTTCTTTTATAATCTTTGTGCATTTTGCTTCCTTTTTCCTTATTTGATTTCAGTGGATGGGACTTCATTTATAATGTTGAATAAGAGCACTGATATTTCTTTTTGTGATATGAGGGGGAAATCTTTCAGTATTTTACCAGTATGTACTGAAGTTTCTTATAGGTTTTTTTGGTAGATATCATCCATCAGCTCTGCTGCTAAATCGGGTCAGTAGTGTCTGACTCTGTGCGACCCCATAGAGGGCAGTCCAACAGGCTCCTCCGTCCCTGGGAGTCTCCAGGCAAGAATACTGGAGTGGGGTGCCATCTCCTTCTCCAGTGCCTGAATGTGTAAAGTGAAAGTGAAGTTGCTCAGTCGTGTCTGACCCCCAGTGACCCCCATGGACTGCGGCCCACCAGGCTCCTGCATCCATGGGATTCTCCAGGCAAGAGTACTGGAGTGGGGTGCCATTGCCTTCTCCCGTCCATCAGCTAAGTACTCCAGCTGCTGCTGCTGCTGCTGCTAAGTCGCTTCAGTCGTGTCCGACTCTGTGCGACCCCATAAACGGCAGCCCACCAGGCTCCTCTGTCCCTGGGATTCTCCAGGCAAGAACACTGGAGTTTCTCAAGTCCTTCTCCAATGCATGAAAGTAAAAAGTGAAAGTAAAGTCGTTCAGTCGCGTCTGACTCCTAGCGACCCCATGGACTGCAGCCCACCAGGCTCCTCCATCCATGGGATTTTCCAGGCAAGAGTACTGGAGTGGGGTGCCATTGCCTTCTCCAACTCTTCAGCTAAGTACCCTTTAATGTCAAATGCTTTAAGATTATTTTAAAATCGTAAATGGATATTGAATTTTACCATGTCCTTTTCCGTATCTGAGATGATTATTGTTATACAATTCTACCTCAATCCCACTACAGCAAGAGTTCATGATTTCAATCATTTGAAGTTTGTTGAAACTTGTTTTATGGATTGGAATGTGGTCAACTGTAATAAAATTGCTTATGCACTATAAAACAATGTCCTGAAATTTTGAAATGAGTATTTTACCTGTTGCTATTAAGTTTGTGAAATATATTGTTCAAAGTTTCTGAATCTTAATCTTCTATCTGCTTTGTCCCTCACTTATTAAGAACACTAAGTTGAAATCACCTAATAAGACTGTGAATTTGTCTATATCTACTCTGAGCACTAGAAATTTTTACTTTACATGTTCTGAAGGTGTTATTGAGTGCATATAAATTTAGAATTATAATTCATTCCTAATAAATCAATCCTTTTTTTATTGTGACATGTTCCTCTTTGTCTCTAGTAATATTTTCTTAAAATTTTCTTTCATATTAGTAGGGTTATAGCAGCTTTCTTTTGGCTTGTATTTAGTTTGTGCACCTTTTTTACTCTAAACAATTCAGTTTTCTTATATAAAATTGTTCTTATAATGTGTATATACTTGTCTTATTTTTAAAATTCATGCAAACAATCTTTGTCTAGTAATTGGAGTATTAACTTATTTATATTAGTGGTACATTTTGGCTTAAATCTGTCATCTATTTGTGTTCTACTTGTGTCTCCTTTATTTTTTTCTCTTTTTCGCCTGTATTTGAATTAATAAATTATTTTAATATTCTCTTTTTTCATTAATCAACTTTTCATTTCTATATCTTATTTCTTTTAGCTGTTACTCTGTAAATACAACGTGCAGTGCATCCTTGAAGTAGCAAAATTAAAGGTACATTAATGGTTTTATTACAGCTCAGCCAGTACAGTGACCTAACAACACTGTTAACTGTATGAGTCTCCTTCTATCTTTCATGTTCCTCTCCTTTCCTTGTGGCTCAACTGGTAAAGAATCCCTGATAGCTCAGTTGGTAAAGAATCCACCTGCAATGCAGGAAACCCTGGTTCGATTCCTGGGTTGGGCAGCTCCCCTGGAGAAGGGAAAGGCTACCCACTCCAGTACTCTTTCTGACTTAGAGAATTCCAGGGACTGTACAATCCATGGGATCGCAAAGAGCTGGACATGACTTTCATTTTTCAGATGATTGTTGTCAGATATTATAATTTTGTAATCATTCACATTTATTTAACCTCATATTCATTCGAATGCTTATTTTTTATATCATTGTGTATTCATCTAGTTTCATTTTCTGCCATCCTGAAGAATACTTTTTTAGTGTCGTCTTTAGTGTGGATCTGTTGGTAACAAATTCTCTGGTTTTTGTTTCTCTGAAAACATATTTTCTTGCCTTTATTTTCAAAGGATATTTTTGGCAAGTATAGAATTCTAGGTCGGCAGTTTTATTTTCTTCTAATCATTTGAGGTTATTTCTCTGCCATTCTTTGGCTTTCACTCCTTCAATTAAAAATGTCTGCTGTCATCTCATTCTTGCTCCTTTGTAGGGGATGAATATTTTTCTCTGTGTGATATTGGGTGTTTTCCCTGTTTTATTATGGGGCTTCCCTGACTATTTTATTATAATCATAAGTAGTTTTGCAATGAGATGTCTAGGGTATGTGTATTTGTGTGTCTCTGCAAATGTATTTTGTATTTATTGTACTAGTGGTTTGCAGTGATTCTTGAAATCATGGCTTGATATAGCTTTCTTCAGTTTTGGAAAATCCTCAGCCATCATTTCTTCAAACATTGCTTTTTCCCTATTCTCTCTTTCCTCTCTTTTGGGGACTCCGATTATACACAGATTTGACCTTTTCCCTATAACACCGCATCTCATATCCTTTTTCCAATGTTTTATTCTTTTCCTCTATTTACTCTAGCTATTTTATTTGGACTTATCTTCTGATTTACTAATTCTGTCTCCTGCTGTTAAACATAAATGCAGGATTATGAAAATTTAGTTACTGCTATTATCAGTTCTAAAATTTCTTTCATAGGTTCCAGGTTTCCATTAATATCAACATTTCCATCATATTCCTATGGCATATTTGTTACAGTTATGTTGATGTCCATATCACATAATTCCAACATCAGGATCTCCCATCAGTCTGCTCTATTTTTTTTTTTTTTTTTGTAACTTTAGGTTATGGAATATTATCTCTGTATACCTAGACGTTTATGATTGAATTCTGGATGTGGTACATGAAAAATTGCAATTTGAGGTTCTGGGTCATGAGATCTTCCTTCACTGCAGAGTTACTGTTGCCCTTGACACACAGGCTGGTGAGGGTCATGTCACCTTAATCCAGTTTTGGATTGAGCAGATTTGAAGATGTCTCCATCTTTATGAGTAATGGAATAGTAACACGTAAGATTTAGCTTTATGATTTTGAAATGGTTGGGCTTGGACTCCAATTTTACCCCTTTAGCCCATGAGACTTGTAGAACCTGCGTACTATTTCTTAGCTGAAGCTTCTCATCTATATTGTTATTTATCTTCTTAGGAGTGTTTGGTAGTTGGTAAATGCCTCAAAAGGGCAGTATGTGTTGACTTGAACTCCCGTTTTGTCTCAGATATTAGCCCTTCAGTTCCTTACTACTTGGAAAATTTCCAATGCCTTAAACATATCTTGGCCCTTATTTTCTAGTTATTCTTGGTGGGAAGGTTGGTCAGCAACTAGATAATATTTTTATCCCTAGAAGAAGAATCAGTAAGAAAGCTTTAAGATAAATATCCAACAACTACTGTTTAATTAAAACACGAGTGGTTTAAAAGAAAAGAGCAAATGTGCTATTAATTTTGATTCATGTTAGCATTTTAAATTTTGGTAATTTTCATAGGAGGATCTTAAAATTAATTTTTTAGAATGTCAGTGTGCACTTTTAGAGAAATGTAAATATTTGCTTGAATTCTAACTTTAAAAAATTGGGTAAACTTTATATACTGTCAAGAAGGTGCCAATTGTTGGCTTTTATAGACTAGTTTTAAAAGGTGATCAAAAGTAGCATTTATTGTCAGGAAGTTAATGAATACTTCGCATTTCAAGTATCTTGCTAATAGTCATTTTTTTCTAAATTAGTTTAATTCCAGGATCCATATAAATGTCATTTCCATTTGTATTATTAAAGAAATTTTAACCAATAGAGCTTATTTGAGGGTCTGCTAATTATTGTCAAAGGAAGCCAATGTGATTTACCTGCCAATAGGATTTACTTCAATAATGAATATGTTAAACAAACATATACAGTACTCTATTCATATGGAATAGAAAATGTGAACAGTAGAGGGTGCAATTGCACCTTTAGTTCTACATTTTAGCCCTTAGAAATTAGCATTTAATAGCTGAGAGAAAAATCTGAAGAATTTGCTGTTTGCTGAATGTGTACTATTTATGGAATTGTGTTTAAAATAAAATAAGTCATGTAAAGGAGAAGTACAAATTTCAAAATTGTGTAAAGTTTTTCTTGACCTTGCACTTTTAGAAAGTGACAAATTTAAATCTCAATTAGAAACTATTTCCTAAAAAATATTGTGTTTATCTGAATAAATAATTTTATTTTACATATAAAGAGGTAAGGCATGCATATCTCAATGTTTCTCTTTTATAGAGCTTAATTGCTGTTAATCAAAAATATTTTTTCCTTTTGGGAAATAACCGCTTCTAAAAGGATTATGTATACTGGTAACTGCAATACGACAAGACTTCAATTTTTTAGGAAAAAATATAAAGAAGACCCACTAGAAATAAATGATGCCATGTCAGGAGAGTTCTTACATTCAATAGTTAATAACATTCAGTTTTTGTTGAAGACCCAGAAGTTTCAGACAGTTGCAAATCAGAAACTTCAATTTCTCTCCTGAAGCAGCATTATCCTACTGTAGTGTAAAGCTTCATTTATATAGATTAGTGGAGGATATGTGTGCAAAGCTTTGAACTTTTATCTCCAAGTTTGACTCTCTTCCATAAGTAGGGGTCTCCTTTTGTTTTTTTCATAGGAAAAGTTTGGCTTAGGTTTTTCTAAGTTTGACAGAAATTAGCTTTATCACAAAACTTACATACCTGTGCAGTAAATTTGTATAATGTAGGAAACCTTCTTGCAGATTTTTTGAACTTATAGGAAACATATACCAGAGAAATATTCCCTTTTTTTTTCTTGCATTAACAAACTTTACACCCCTGGCTTTTGGCTTAATTGGACAATAATTTAACATTTAGCTTTCTGCTAACACCTAAAGGTTAGTATTGAAGGATTTGGTTAGTTAACTGGCATTAAGCTTATGCTTTTGTTTGAGGGGCCCCTCCTGATATTCTATAGAAAGAGCAAAAGAAAGAATTAGAGAGGAGAGGAAGAGAAGCATATTACTTTAAGAATTAAATTATTGAATTTAATGTATTATTGGAGATAAATTTTCTTTATGAACTTCATTTCAATCTGAACTTCCAGAGCCGTTGTAAATGAGGTGATCAGACAGAGCACAGTCTTGGTTAACACCCACTGCCATAGGGTACTTATAATTGGAAGCATTTGCCCTCAAAATAATATGAAACACATTTTCTAAAAGATGTCGGTATTAAGAAGGATTACTAAACACAGGCCAAATACAAATAAAGCAGTTGGCTTTTTGAAGGAGTAGCTAGGACTTGTGAACAAAAGAAGAGAATTGGGGCGAAAACGAAAAAAAAATCTGCAGAGTTGATGATGCTATGGATGCTGCCAATGTTATATAAAAGATCACTGAACCTTGAACACAATATATTATGTTTCAAGTAAGAAAGACTCTGAGATTATAGCAATTTAAAGGTGCATTAGAGAGTTGATTGTCAAGTGTAATTTGAAAAGATGGTTGGGTATCAAAAAATAGCATTTCCTAGAAATATTTCAGGATGGCAGGTAGAAAGCACAGTTATCATGAGTCTTAATCAGGCAAATATGTGGTTCAAAGAGTGTTGTTTATGTTTTTATTTTTTCTGCAGAAAGAAAGCACATATTTAAACTGAGCCTCTGATCAATCTGATTTATTCCACACAGAAAGAATATGCAGGGCTAAAGTATCCATTTTCCGAAAAATTAACATATCATGTTTTATATGTTGCCTTTTGCTACCATGTTATAGAGACCTGTATTGAATCCATTACCTGTATTCACTTCTAAGTTGCAAATTTCTAAATTGATATATACACACATACTATATATCCCGTACACATCTATATACAGCTTTGTACACATACACGCACATATACACACACATACACATACATACGCACATATTCCAGGCTAATTTTGGTCACAATATTTTAGTTTCAAAGTTTTCACTGAAGTGAATTTTTTTGAGTGGTTAGACCCACATTTGAACTTCCTAGGGGCAACAGATATCACAAATATTTTCATGAAGAACACAGAAAATCAGTGCTGTTTAGAACTCAGACAATAACATGACTTGCAGATTTCTTGATTGAGACCTGGGAATTTAGGGTAGCTGCCCCTCATGGGTAATTGTAGTCAAGTTTCTGAGGTTTATGATACATACATTTCTGAGTGACATACTAGAGAGAGGTATAAACTCTGAAACCCATATTACATTGCATCAAAGGTCACTTTGTTAAGTTTGTTGGTTGGATCTCTTGGTGGAGAAAGGGAAATTTTTTCTGTTTATTGATGGTGGTGTGTTGTAAATACTAAAAAAATATTTGTTGAATTCATTTAGTCCTACCTGTGTTCATTCAATGCGGTTAGCAAATATGTAGGAAGGGCCTACTCGTTCTAGGTGTTGGTAAACAAGATAGAGTTCCCTGCTTTCTTGCAGTTTGCAGTCTGATGGATCAGATAACTATTAACAAGTATCCTTGCAAATAATATATAATTATAAATCATGAAAGTGCTATTTTAAGGGAAAATATCATATAGATGATTCAGAAAGATTATCAGAAGTGGTATATGAGAAAAGAGCTAAAGAATGAGATCACTGAATTACTGACTCAAGAGGTGAGAAAGGTGGTGACTGAGAAGCAATGGGATTAGTATTTTAGGATAGTGAAGGAGGTTAGGAGAAGGATTTTCCAGGCAGAGAAGGAATGACAAGTGGAAAAGTTCTAAAATGTCAAGCTGAAATTGCTTGGTGCCTCGAGATTTATAAGAAGCAAAATATAACACATATGTCAATTCAGTTCAGTCGCTCAGTCATGTCCGACTCTGTGACCCCATGGCCTGCAGCTTGCCAGGCTTCCCTGTCCTTCACTGATTCCTGGAGCTTGTTCGAACTCATGTCCATCGAGTTGGTGATGCCATCCAGCCATCTTATCCTCTGTTATCCCCTTCTCTTCCTGCCTTCAATCTTCCCTAGCATCAGGGTCTTTTCCAGTGAGTCAGTTCTTTGCATCAGGTAGAAGTATTGGAACTTTAGCTTCAGCATCAGTCCTTTCAATGAGTATTCAGGACTGATTTCCTTTAGGATGGACTGGTTTAATCTCCTTGCAGTCCAAGGGACTCTCAAGAGTCTTCTCCAACACCACAGTTCAAAAGCATCAATTCTTGGGCACTCAGCTTTCTCTGCCTTCTGTCTAACTCTCACATGCATATATGACTACTGGAAAAACCAAAGCTTTGACTATATGGACATTTGTTGGCAAAGTAACTTCTGCTTTTTAATATACTGTCTAGGTTTGTCATAGCTTTTCTTCCAAGGAGCAAGCATCTTTTAATAATATGTATGTAATTAATTATTATTCAGCTGCACTCCTGATTGCAGTCCTATTATCATTTTCCAATGGTGACCCACTCCAGTACTCTTGCCTGGAAAATCCCATGGGTGGAGGATCCTGGTAGGCTGCAGTCCATGGCGTCGCTAAGAGTCAGACATGACTGAGCGACTTCACTTTCACTCTTCACTTTCATGTATTGGAGAAGGAAATGGCAACCCACTCCAGTGTTCTTGCCTGGAGAATCCCAGGGACAGAGGAGCCTGGTGGGCTGCCATCTATGGGGTCGCAGAGAGTTGGACACGACTGAAGTGACTTAGCAGCAGCAGCAGCAGCAGCAACCTGAGCAATAGTCCTATGACCCAGCCTAATTTATAGACAGGAAATGTGATTATGGGTCAAATGGCAATGTTAGTCCTTCATGTAAGCGTGTCTCCAAAACAAAGCCTTTTTGGCCTTGGAACCCTTTTTGGTTATACTTACCACCATTTTAAGGAACTAGTATACTTTAGTTCACATTTTGAAGGAATACTGGGCTATAGTATATGCTCTAATGGTTGAGGGCTTTCAGAATGATTGGATTGCTAGCAAAGCTGTCCATTGACCCCTGAGTTTAGCTTTTGTACCAGCTGGTACTCTATTATTTTTCTTGGTTATTTGTGTTTTCTTCATCACTTATTCCAGTTTCTCACAACTGACTATTTTCACTGATTCCAGAATGTGACAATTATGTAATGTGTTAATACTTTGCTTTATAGATGTATTGGTGATTAAAACATGTATACTTAGAATGTTAAAGTATGAAATCATTTTTTTAAATAAAAATGTAATGCAAATTTTACATGCTGTGTATATTAACACATTTGAAAATAACATCTTTACTGTCTTTTTTTCTTTGCAAAATTTTTGTACAGTACTCCAGTGTGTGGGTGCGTACCAAGTCGCTTCAGTTGTGTCTGACTCTTTGTAACCCTATGGACTGTAGCCTCCCAGCGTCCATGGGATTCTCCAGGCAAGAGTACTGGAGTGGGTTGCCATGTCCTCCTCCAGGGGATCTTCCTGACCCAGGGATTAAACCTGCGTCTCTTCTGTCTCCTGCACTGGCAGGCAGGTTATTTACCACTAGGGCCACCAGGGAAGCCCAGGGCAGGCCCAGGAGGACATATTGCATGAAGAGAATCACATTTGGGCATATTCTAAAGTTGAATGGTCAAAATGTCATTAAATGACATTGAAATCGTCAAACGGTCTCAGACCAATTATGGAATTTGAGGGACTCCAAGCAAGTGCCACTATTTGAATTCTTAGAGTTCATGGTTTAGGTATTACCTTTTAACTTAAAGCAATGATGTATTTTATTAATTCATTTTTATTTGGGGTGTGCTGGGTCTTCCTTGCTGTGTGCAGGCTTTCTCTAGTTGCAGCTGGCAGGGGTTACTCCTCCTTGCAGTGAGGCGGTGAGTGGGCTTTCCTCTGCGGTGTCTTATCTCATGGAGCACAGGCTCAAGGACTTGCTGGTTTCAGCAGCTGCAGCCCTGGGGCTCAGTTCTTGGGATGTGCGCACTCTAGAGCGCAGGCGCGATAGCTGTGGCACATGGCCTTAGTTGCCCTTTGGCATGTGGATTCTTCTTGAACCAGGGATCAGGCTTGTGTCCCCTGCATTGGCAGTCAGATTCTTAACCTCTGGACCCCCAGGGAAGTCCTTGGTGTTAGCTTTTAATTTCTATGAGTTGGAGACAAATTTTCTCTTTCTTGGTGATGATGTGTTTCATATTTTGTGTACTTATAAAACCTGGTAATACAAAGATACTTGAGCTGTGTATCTGGAAAGAGAAAAAGAGAGATGGTTTACTGTATTTCCACAGGTAGATCTTTGTCAAATATGACAGGTGCAAAAAAATACATCCACCTGATGTGACTTTACTTTGACACAAGTGAGAGTTGATTAGGAAGAGTGTAGTGGTATGGTTTAACTTTCATACTTGTGAGGCATGTGAACACACACACACACACACACTTCATATAATATAGGTGCCCAAGTAGCAACAAAAGCTCTATATGGTTTGAATATACAGAGAGGCACACTAGAAGTAATTAGACATTTAAAGGCATTTTAATATATTTTGTTCTCTGCAGCAAATTAAAGTGTTCTTAATTGACTTTAATGATTATTAATTACTAAGAGATAAGAGGATTTTCATGTGAACTGAATCAGGCTTCTATGTACAGTATAAATAAAATGTCAAGAGAATGCATAATATAACTTTCAGAACAGTATGCTGAGAATTAGGAGATTTGGGTTTTAAACTCTGCCTCACTTAACTTTCTTGCCCTTTAAATTTCCTGAAATTTGAAATTAGGATGTTGAAATACATAGTCTCTCTGGTATATTTTCACTCAAAATTCTGAGATATCTATTATTCATAAAAAATAAGACTTTTGCTTCTTCTTTTAGAAGTTGAGGAGGAGTAGGGTATCAAACCATGGCAGATATTGTCATCAGTCCTTTGGTTTTTTGTATTTTGGGAGTGCCCATGAGAGGGGCATAAAGTAACTAAGTTACATAATGGGCCATGTGGAAATGCTATTACCATAGGTGACTTAGAGTTCTGTGATTGCTCAGAGCTCTTTGTTGGTCCTGATAGAGTGTTGGACCAGTGGGCACTGCAAAGTGGAAACAAGCAATTTTCATCAAGTTCTCTATGTTCCTAGCAGCAGTAATTACTTTTAATGTTCCATAAATAAGTGTTTTGAAGATTACCATGTAATTTTTCTACTTAAAATTGGTATTTAATATAGATGCTTTTCTAAGGAAGATCGATGATTAGAATTTTGACTCTTATTCTATGGAACTTAGATGAATTTTTCATGATAACTCCTTAAATTTGATCTTTGAGTAAAAACATTCTTACATATTGCAGTAACTTGAGACAGACTTTGATTTTTCTGTCTAATACCAACCAAAGTGTAGAGGTTCCT
>SJYQ01001067.1:880520-911200 GCA_006410935.1 Redunca redunca | reverse complement strand
ATTTGTCTGTTTAACTCTAAGCAACTAATATTTAAAGTATTCTTACCTACCAGGTTAAATATCTGCACTTTGAAAAGTGAATTTAAAAAAATCTAGCCTGAACAAGTTAGAAATTATTGAATGTTTTCTAGAAATACTCTTGTTTTTCATTTGATAAGTCATGTTTGACTCTTTGCAAATTTGGAAAACTCAGCAGTGGCCACAGGACTGGAAAAGGTCAGTTTTCATTCCAATCCCTAAGAAAGGCAATGCCCAAAAGTGCTCAAACTACTGCACAATTGCACTCATCTCACATGCTAGTAAAGTAATACTCAAAATTCTCCAAGCCAGGTTTCAGTGATACGTGAACCATGAACTTCCAGATATTCAAGCTGATTTTAGAAAAGGCAGAGGAACCAGAGATCAAATTGCCAACATCCACTGGATCATCGAAAAAGCAAGAGAGTTCCAGAAAAAAACATCTATTTCTGCTTTACTGACTATGCCAAAGCCTTTGACTCTGTGGATCACAGTAAATTGTGGAAAATTCTAAAAGAGATGAGAATACTAGACCACCTGACCTCCTCTTGAGAAATCTTTATGCAGGTCAGGGAGCAACAGTTAGAACTGGACATGGAACAACAAACATTGCAAATAGGAAAAGGAGTACATCACCCTGCTTATTTAACTTATATGCAGAGTACATCATGAGAAATGCTGGACTGGATGAAGCACAAGCTGGGATCAAGATTGCTGGGAGAAATATCAATAACCTGAGATATGCAGATGACACCACCCTTATGGCAGAAAGTGAAGAAGAACTAAAGAGCCTCTTGATGAAAATGAAAGAGGAGAGTGAAAAAGTTGGCTTAAAGCTCAACATTCAGAAAACAAAGATCATGGCATCCAGTCCCATCACTTCATGGCAAATAGATGGGGAAACAATGGAAACAGTGAAAGACTTTATATTTTTGGGCTCCAAAATCACTGCAGATGGTGACTGCAGCCATGATATTAAAAGACAATTGCTCCTTGGAAGAAAAGTTATAACCAACCTAGACAGCATATTAAAAGCAAAGACATTACTTTGCCAACAAAGGTCCATCTAGTCAAGGCTATGGTTTTTCTAGTAGTCATGTATGGATGTAAGAGTTGGACTATAAAGAAAGTTGATCGCTGAAGAATTGATGCTTTTGAACTGAGGTGTTGGAGAAGACTCTTGAGAGTCCCTTGGCCTGCAAAGAGATCCAACCAGTCCATCCTAAAAGAATCAATCCTGAATATTCATGGAAGGACTGATGCTGAAGCTGAAACTCCAACACTTTGGCCACCTGATGTGAAGAGCTGACTCATTTGAAAAGGCCCTGATGCTGGGAAAGATTGAGGGCGGGAAGAGAAGGGAATGGCAGCGTATGAGATGGTGGATGGCATCACTGACTCAATGGACATGAGTCTGAGTAAGCTCCTGGAGTTGGTGATGGGCAGGGAGGCCTGGCGTGCTGCAGTTGATGGGGTCGCAAAGAGTCAGATGCGACTGAGCGACTGAACTGAACTGAACCGAACCCCATAGACTGCAGCATGCCAGGCTTCCCTGGCCTTCATTGTCTTCCAGAGTTTGCTCAAAATGATGTCCATTGAATCGGTGATGCTATCTAACCATCTTATCCCCTGCTGCCCTCCTTTCCTTCTGCCTTCAATCTTTCCCAGCATCCGAGTCATCTTCAATGAGTCAGCTGTTAGCATCAGGTGGCCAGGGTATTGGAGCTTCAGCTTCAGCATCTGTCCTTCCAGTGAATATTCAGGGTTGATTTCCTTTAGGATGGACTGGCTTGTTCTCCTTGCAGTCCAAGGAGTCTCAAGAGTCTTCCTCAGCAGCACTGTTGAAAAGCATCTAGAAATGTATTATGGGCAGAGTGACTGATATTTTAACAGTTGGTTACAAATACATAACATAGTGTTTGCATCTCAGGAACCCCAACCTAGGGCTCTATCCTTGTTTCAAGGGTAATGCTTTTATAACTATTGTGTACCATATGTTGACCCTAGAATGACATCTATGTTTTTACCAGCCGACTACTTCATTTGTATATCATTAGAGATGGATTTCTGGACTTCCATCTCATGATGATTATATAAAATTCAAATATCAAGAGTTTCTTTAATTTGAAGCTAGGTTATATTTACTTTTCCACTAAGTTCATAACAGTGAAGATTTCTATACATTTCTTGACTATATCTTTTTGCCTATAGCTTCCCCTCTCCTCGAAATCTCTGACATTCTCAGTTGTATTTTGTCATCTTTCTCTTGCTCAGTTCATTCAAGTTATTTACTGATAGAAAGCCAGTTCACTGAAACTTGTACTGTATTATCTTTCTTACATCTTCAGGACTTGCCTACTTTACTAATTTTAAGAAGTTCTCTAGAAAAGTGTTTTTTTGTTGTTTTTTTTGCTTTTACTTTAAATTTGGATTACAGAACAAGTGGGAGGGAAATGACCAAGTTATATCAGTGGTTAAATGCTATTTAAAATAAAAGGAACAATAAAAAAATCATTGACTCAGAGCTATTCTCCTATAAGCCACATGCTGTCAAATAATGTTTTAAATACAAAATTACCTTTCCAAATATTTTTGAATACTTTGTGGGAAATGCTGATCACTGAGTTAGGAAATGATGTACATTTAATCTGCCAGAAAAATCACTACTGAAATGGAGCTGATAAACTGTAATTTATTAATCAGATACAGGGATGTTGCCTACTCGTGTATATTTACTGGACCTAAATTTAGTAAAATATTTTGTGAATAAAGCATTTTAAATTCCATTTTACACATTAAAAACTTTTCCATTTATGAAGAAAAGCACAGAAAACAGAATACTTTTCTTCTTAAAAAACTTTTATTTCTTCTGGTCTTTGGAGATGATCAGCTGAGTAAAAAGTACAAAGACATATTCTGCTTGGTAAATAGTACATGGATTTCCATGCACATTAGTTTAGGCTGAGGTCCAGTAATAACTTAGCATCATCTTATGCAGTGGAATATAAGAATTCATTTCAACTAATATTAAGTATGACACTAATTCGGTATTAAACTCTAAGCACATTAGTAAGTATGGTACAAGGCCCTATGACTTTCCATGTCTCTGCAATAAGTTTTTCATCATTAATGTTTTATATTTTTTTTCCCTTTTCCATGCGCAACTTATCATTTGTGATAGTGTGACTTCAGAACAGCCCTGCCATTAGAATTCTTATTTGTATTCATTTAAATATGTATTCCTGATGACCAAATCTAGTCACCAAACACAATAATCATAATCATATAATCATATGAGTTAATCAAATAGCAGGAACTTGAATTGTTGTGCTTAGTCTCTAAGAATCCAATCTGTCTAAATTCTAGATTTTTATAAGAGCAAACCAAAAAGAAAGCCTTGAATCCTTGTCTGACTTATCAAAGTGATTAAAATTCTATTGTCTGACTCATCTCCCCTTTACAGTCCAAAGACAATTCCTATGGTGTATTATTATGCATTGAAATTGGATGATTGCTTTCCTAAAACATATTCACAGAAACAAATGCGTAAGTGGGTTTGTAATGTGCTTAAGATAATAGGTATTATTATTATAGATCTTCCTTGATTTTACTTTTCTATCAGTAACTTTGAATACAAAATATGAAAATATTTGTAAAATAGAGAGGCTTTGCAATCCTGAATTACAGAGGATGATCAACCTTCCTGGTTTGCCCAGGACCAAGATGTAACTAGGACTTAACCAATTTTAATATTAAAACAAGGGCAATCCCAGGTAAATGGGTACGAGATGGTGACCATAAACTGAAGATGAAATGAGGCTGAAATAAAGACAGTTTGGGGGAAAGGAACTTTTAAAAAATATTTTTCCTACTGTTTTACAATTTTCCAAATTTCTTCTCTTCCCACATCCCTAACTCCAAAGGCAGGGCAGTTAATGTTAATTAATATCTTATCACTCTGGATCCAGAAGAAGGCATTACCAACCCTTGAAAGTCCTGCAGAACGCAGTGAGGGGCAGTGGGTAGGGGACTGAGCTCTGCACCAAATGGTCTGGATTTGATATTAGGTGAGTGATGAGATGGTTAGATAGCATCACTGATTATGTGGACATGAATTTGAGCAAACTCCAGGAGATAATGGAGGAAAGAGGAGCCTGGTGTGCTGTAGTTCATGGGGTGGCAGAGTCGGACACAGCTCAGAGACTGAACGACAACCCAAAGTGAGGGCTTCTCTGCCTCCCTTTTCTCAAGTGTAAAAGGAAATGATGTCCAACTCGTAAGGCCACATGAACAGTGCTTGTCATACATTAAGTGTTCCAGGATGTTAGTTATTTTCACTGTGGTCACGATTAAGATGAACACTGTAGGGCAAGCTAGTGTGTTTCCCACTATTAGTTACCTTTATATCTAGATTCTTCTGTAAGGGACTGCTGCTTATATGACCTATAAAGCTTAGTTTTTTTGTTTGTTTGTTTTTGGTTTTGTTTTTGCTGTTCAAGACATGTACATGAAATGACAGAAGGAAATTTCGATTTTCAGACTCTTGCAGGAAATGTTTAGTTCAGTTTAGTTGCTCAGTTGTGTCTGACTCTGCGACCCCATGGACTGAAGCACGCCAGGCCTCTATGTCCATAGCACCAGTGGAATGGGCAGCTGGATGACAAAATTATCACAGTTATTTTGAGGCTAAATGTTTTTAGTGTAGAATAATACATTCAAAAGAATATTTTTTTAATGGCCCGTATTACGATAAAGCTGAATTACTGAAGGTCTCGTTAAGTGATTCTGAGATCCCATTAAGAAAGGTGTAGTATTAGTTATTCTCGATCATGAGTGTTGGATGCAGAATTGAAGAGCATTAATATGCCACAGGTGGATCTGGCTACTGGAATTTTGCTTCTGTTAGAGCAGTAATAAAGAGAGACTGCTGAAAAGTTACTATGGAACTCCAGTATATGAATGAAGTTCCTTCAAAATGGCATTGTTCTATCCTTTAGCATCTAACATTAAGACCTCATCCCAGCTAGGCAGTGGGAAAACTGAATATATGAAGCTTCATTCCACCCCAGATTTGTAGTAGCCACTTCCAAATAGCAGAAAATAGACTTGTGTGTGATCTGTGATAATATAACTTAGCCAGTTAAGTTTATTATAAGACATATAGTAAATATATCTGTTGAAATGAAACCATAAGACCTAGAATTTTTTATGTAAAATTTATTTCCATCATTTACCAAATGCAATGCAAAAGATGTTTAAGAAAATATTAGAATCACTCAAAAGGTAGAGATAGAAAACCAAGGTCCCTCAAGATTTAAACAGTCAAGGACATCACTGTAATACTTAAAATATTTATTTTGACTTAAAAATAGAAAAGCCTAGAATTCAGGGGTTTTCATATATAAAGTATTTAAGGATAATTTTCTTACTCCTTGGAAGGAAAGTTATGACCAACCTAGACAGCATGTTGAAAAGCAGAGACATTACTTTGTCAACAAAGGTCTGTCTAGTTAAGGCTATGGTTTTTCCAATGGTCATGTATGGATGTGAGAGTTGGACTGTAAAGAAAGCTGAGCACAGAAGAATTGATGCTTTTGAACTGTGGTGTTGGAGAAGACTCTTGAGAGCCCCTTGGACTGCAAGGAGATCCAACCAGTCCATCCTAAAGGAGATCAGTCCTAGGTGTTCATTGGAAGGACTGATGCTGAAGCTGAAACTCCAATACTTTGGCCACCTGATGCAAAGAGCTGACTCATCTGAAAAGACCTTGATGCTGGGAAAGATTGAGGGCAGGAGGAGAAGGGGACGACAGAGGATGAGATGGCTGGATGGCATTACCAACTCAATGGACATGGGTTTGGGTGGGCTCCAGGAGTTGGTGATGGACAGCGGGACCTGGCGGTTCATGGGGTCGTAAAGAGTCGGACACGACTGAGTGACTGAACTGAACTGAACTGAAGGATAATTTTATTTTTTTCATTATATACAGTAACCCAGCCAAATATATTCTTATAACTTGAACATCTTTTAAAGTGTAAGTCAGATTGTAATAGTCATATCTTCTCAGCTGTTTACTTTCTTTGCACTTATTACAACAGATTTCTGATTCTCACTATGGGATTCATCAAGGAATATATTTTGTATCACAAGAATTCCATTTAAAATGAAAATGTAACATCCTCTAGTGGTATATAGATTATGGTAGTTTAAATAGTGAAAAATATTTACATAACAGTGGAAGAAATTTCATTTTTGTAAAAAAACACATTTTTTTCTTGGTTTAAATGCAATTTTTTATTTTTGGGGGAAAATGCTTTAGTTTCTTTTATACTTTTTATGTGTAGACAAGCTTTCTACAAATGAAGAAGAATCTTCTTTCTTTGTGCTGCTCAAAGACATTAACTAACCCATTAAACCTCAAATGAACCTCACAGCATAACCTTGCTTAGCAGTTGTCTAATAATGTCCCCTGTACAATGTTCCTGATATATTTTTAGACATAAACTCTTGGGCTCCTGGACCCCTATAATAGATCTATAGGAAAGGAGTCTCATTAAGTTTTCCACATTTTCCCATGGAATTAAAGAATTCCCATAGGTTCAATAAGATAAGAATTTGGCCTTTTGCCTGGGAGAAGGAAAATGTCATGGAAGCTCTTTTAGAAAAGAGTCAGTTATACAAAGCCAGAGTACTTCTGCTTGGTTTAGTTTTCATTAAAACAACAATAATTCAGAAGTACTGTTTACTGCTCTCAGTATTTGTAAGTTATCCATGTTTGTTTGGGGGAAATCATCCACCTTGTACAATGATTCTGAAATAAATGCACTTCTGAAAACATCCACGTTGGAAAGCAGAACAACTGTGTCATATCATGTGTAGTGAGAGAATTAAATCCTAATCTGGGTAGAATGTTTAGGATTGTGTATCCTTTTTCATTTACAACTTAATTATAGACAAAATTAAATATACTTTAAATCAAAAAGCTTATTAAGGTGACACGAGCTAGCTGGTTCTGCTCTTTTCTTTCCTCCTTTTTTTCTTATTCGCCTCCCCATTTTCCTTTTTGCTCCTCTTAAAACAGGTTGTGTATTCAAAAGCAAAAAGTAAGCAGTTTTTTTGAGACTGATATGTGTCCCTGTCTAAATTTAGATTCCAGTGAATAGTTCTGGATTGCAGTTCAGAATCTTTATCTTTTGTCTACTTTGTTTTATTTAGAGTTAAGGAATGGCCAAATAGAACATCGAGGATTATAACACTGAGTTCTCAAGAATAGTAATTGAAGGACTGCTAATAAAGATGCTAAAAATTTAAATGACTAGGTGAAGAGTTAGGTAAATATGAGGAATTTACGTGCTATGGAAGATTCTAAACATGATAGAAGAATTACCCTTGGACAGAAAGGATGCCATCTAAATTGTCATCATTTTAGGAAATACGGAGCAGGCAGGGATGGGGGCGGTGGGGGTGCGGCGGTACGCTGTACAGTTTACCCCTGCCCGTCTAGGGTACCCCCCCTTTTTTTTAAGATTTTCTCTTTTTCAGAGTTTGTGTCTTGCCATTCAAGGGGAAGGCTAGCGCCCTAACAGTTTGGTTATCAAGAAAGTAATTTTAAGGGTATGGTTCAATTTCAGAGTGAACTTTTTNGCCCAACCGGAAAATCCTAACTGCAGGCTCCTCAGACTTGAAATGCGTCTGCTATTACCCTTACTTTCTATGCTTTTGTGGCTCTCCCGGATTTCTCTACATGCTAGCGATTCTCGCTGGTACTCTTCAAACCTGATGTTCTGGCATCATTAAAGTGTCAAAAATAAGCAGTTACACATATAAAAGGAAAGAGTTTTTGATTTCCAGCATTGGATGACATTTACAATCCACAAATGGAAACCTAGTCTGTTGATTTTTTAAAATATTTTTTTCATAACATTTGAGGGAGAATATTGCTTATTTTCCTTAAGGACTTTATATAATGTTGCTAATGGGGTGCCTCTGTCTCCCCTAGAGGGTTACATGTTTCCGGGGTCAGATGAAGAGAAGTCCACTTACCTTTATTGACATCGTGGTCCCATTGTTTGCCTCACTCCTGGCTTCTGATGCAACCACTCTGCTATTGTTCTAGCATTATAAACAACTGTGTAGTTCTGATGTCAGTGGGCTTCACAACCTGGGTGGGAAAGTTGAATGGAACTTGTTACACATCACTCAACTTGGAGCTCTTATAGCTAGTAAAGTGGCAGGAACATGCAGTTAATACAGAATAAGCACCCAGATGAATGGTATTTTAAGTTACGAATGACAGAATTGATAAACTGAGGGGTTTGTTACTCTATTCCAAACTACATCACACTGGCTGGATGACACGTGTTACATAATAATACAAGGTCCCTGGGAGCCTTTCACTTAATAAACACAAAGATTTAATATAAGGAGAAAGGGTATTAGACTGTTCCCATTTGTATTTATTGGATGGGGGGGGTGCAGATTGTGAGTATATACTAATTATAGTTTTGAAAACTTAGACTTGTTCCTCTCCTTGTCGGTTGCCATAGAGCATTCGCTGTTTGCTCATGCAGATTTAGCTTAAGGAGGAATTGGTATTCTGTGTGTAGGGAGAAGAGACAGTAACGATACACATTTCTGAGATTCTAACCTCACCAGGTTGCCCTCATAGTTGAGTGGATTTGGATCTGCTTTAGAAACCTGAATGAGCTGAACCCACTTCAGATTTCTCCGGTAAGTTAATTTGCAGTGGTGACATGCTTGCCTGTTTCAGCTAACGAGGTACGTGGCCATCTCTCCAGGGCCAAGTTTTGCATAATGAAAAAAATAACTCAAAGACAGCTCTCTGCATCTTTCAGCACCCCATAGGATCTCATTTTAGTATCGGCAGGACTTTGGAGTAACTCAGAGCAGACTCTCCTTTCTTAAAAAGACCATTTTAATCAGTTTTACTTGAAACATGATCAAACCAGCTGATAACGCCAATGAAACAATTTATCGGACAAGATCTAAAAGAATCTAAGCAGTGTAGTCTGAGCTGTATACTGTGGTAAAATTTTAGAAATCTCTTAGTGCATGACATACAGAACAACTAGATTTAGTTTTTAAAGTCCATGGTGGAAAATGAAATTAGCGTGGCAAATAATTCACAACATCTAGTCATGATTTTCTCATGATTTTATCAAATGATTTTATCATTTGAACCACACTGTGCATTTGCATTCTGGTCTTTATTTAATAACTTGTACTTTAAGGAAGTCGGCTATTAAGGTATCACCAGGAGGGGTTTGGGGATTCTGAAGGATTTATATTGAAGAAAACTATAGAATGAATGTCTTCCAAGCTTAAATAATTTTGGAAAAACATCTGTTCTTTTTTCACACTTACATAAAGAAAACTAGAATAAAATTGGCTTACGTGGTAGAGTGTACCTTGGGTAAGAGGAGAAGCATATTGTATGCACAATGATTATACTTAGGTCATTTGAATGATCATACAAGGTAGTTCCATGAAGAATCAGGAAAACTTAACCAAAGTGAAGGAGACTTGTTTGAATTTCTGTTTATTTCACTGTAAACAATTTGATTATACCGACTTACTGGCAACAAGTGTTTATATCTTTATATTTTATTTTTAGTACAGCCTACATTTGGTCATCTTTTTAAAACTTGCAGATTTTTGAGAGTTTGAGTTAAAATGAAATCATCAAAATAGCCAAAAATTGATTGCAAATTCATGCTCTTGTAGTCTTCTATTCTCTTTCTTCTGGATGTAGGTAACTGTCCAGAGAGTGTCCTACTCAGTTATCTGATGTATGCATATATGTATGTTTACTTTTTGCTTCCTGAGGTTGCCTTCTAAGGATGAGAATCTTTAAAAAACTTCTGTGTTTTTTTTAAGTAATCATTTGAAAAATAGTATAACATGTAAATTAACTTACGAACTTAAATCATCTTAACAGTTTTGGTTTGGAGTTTTCCCTGTATGCTGGGAATTGGAGGGAAGGCTGTGTGGGATTCCAGCTCAGAGCCAGGCACTCCTGCTACACCTGTGAGTGCCTGTGAGGGTTGGTATTTCTGTTTGACTCTTTTACACATGTGTAGAAATAGCCCGAAAACCTTTTTTCTGTTGTGAGTGTGATGAGAAAAAGAACTGATTAGCAAATTGGAATCTATACTCCACTGCTCCTGAATAACTACTTGAGAAGGTAAAACTATCAGACTGTATGTTTTGGATTGAATTAGGTAAATAAATCCTTAAGGATGAAAACTGTATAAAATATTCATTTTTTTTTTGACCAAATAGCCTGTTGCTTATGCAGACAGTGTAGTTCTCATGGGTTTTTAAAGTAATTTTATTTCATGCTAGTTTATTCCTGAAAATTGACTCTGTGGTAGGTTAGAACATTCAGTCACTGGTATGTGGATCTCTAAACCCTTTACCTATGGTAAATATTCTCAAGTCCTGTCCATTTTGCTGTCATAAGAGCTGAGTTCCTGTCAGAAGTTGTTAGTGTCTCTGTATTTTTGTTAAGCTGTTAGCCCAGAGGTAACCGAATTTCAAAGGATGATGACATGTTTTGTTTTGTAACATTACACGCTTGACTGTGAAATACTTTGGAGAGCTGAGGATAAAAAGAAATGTATTCTTCTTATTGTTAGTGAGGCATTAATTTTAACAATCAGATAACAATCTTATCTGATTTTTTTTAAGCCTTGACATAGTACATTTCAAGAGAAATAGAATCTTCCTAAAAGCTCTCTGTTAAATTCTGTAGGAAGTTGGGAAAATTCTAGGATTTTAGTATAATCATAGATGGCATAATATTAAAGCATAATTATTATCAGAGGTAACAATTACATTTCAGATGCGTCCAATAGGTCAGTTCAGCACTTTTGTGGAACGCACCACGTGCAAGTTAGTGTCAGGCATTTGTATGTGAGATGTGTGAGTCCTATCACAAAGGAATTAACCAGGGCTTAACAATACCGCACAAGTGAATATTCTAGATATAGAGGAAGGCAAGTCACATAGGCGATCCTTAAGACAGTTGGTAAAACATAATTGAGCCCATTTAATTTTAGGGTATCAGAAACTCTTGTGGAAGTCAAGGTGTTTAAAGTAAGTATTTGATCAATGGCATGATTTAGGTGAGTGGTGATGGGGTGAGGGTGGTGGGGTTAGGGTGGGGAGGGCCACCAGCAAAGGGACAAGACAACAAAGGAGAGCAGAGGGTACATCTGGGGGATCACAGCAACTAGTGCCTATACCAGAACACCATAGTGGGAATTGAGGAAAACCAAGCTTCAGCCAGAGAGGATCAGGATGAGTAGCTGAGACGGCTTTTCTGCTTGCTTTTAGAATAATTGAGGGGGGTATGTGTGCGTGCGTGCACGTGGATGCACGCACACTTACACTGAGGACTAATTGTTACCCATCAGTAAAGCTCTGAATCTCAGAATGTCATTCCAGTCCAGCATCTCCCACCTGCATGGTTCTGATAATAACTAAAACTATCCTGACTAGGTAATACTATTTAATTTAACCAAGCAGCAGATGATTAACACTCTTAGAGAAGCTGAGTTCCGCTCTTAAAGAAAACAAGTTCCACTTTCCACTCACTTCTAAATGTTCCCACTGGAAATAATCTCGTTCTATGCCACAGACTAGCATGGTGGATTCTTCACACACCCCAGCAAACAGAACTTAGGTGGGACTTGAACCTCAAGTTGATTTTGTAAATTCATCTTCCTTGTTCTTGCGGGGGAGTTCAATTCCAACTTAACGTTATTCTAATAGACTATCCAATTTAAGTTTGATTGTTAATTTGACATTATACTCTATGCAATAAAGTTAAAGTTGTAGCAGCCTTTATAAAAATAAGACCAGGCTGCTAAAACCCTATTAGGGTATTTTGAAGCACAGTTTGTGCCCCTAAAATGGGGCTTATAATGAAAATACCAACAAGCCCTTCAATAGAGTAGCTCTGGAAACTGCTTGAGAATGTAAATGACAAACTTCCTTGCTCTCCTGGGCCACATTTCCAAGCTTCCACCACTTTTATTTCACTAAAGAGTTGGGTTTGGATTCTTAATGGGAAAGGATAGAAGAAGGCAGATGATGTCTCTGTTGTTGCTGTTTGCAGGTTATAAGGCATATGGACGCCTTTTTTTTTCCCCTGTCTGCCTAGCAATGGAGGGTCTCCATAGTATCCTAGCAACCAGATTTGAACATGAGACTGCTGCTCTTTCTCCCATTTTTGCCATAGGTGCTGCTGCCTATCCCAGAGAGCTGGGCCCGATGCTAGCACTCAGACCCTCCGACTTGAATGTTCCAGGCTCTGAGAACGCAAGACAATATGATAAATAAGAGCATGCTGAAAGCAGCATTTACCCGTACGCGCAACAGCTTATTATGCAATCACATCTGTGGCATTTTGAATCCTAATCTGAACTGTTGAGCTGGCGCTGTTTGCCACCCCTTCCCTGACAGTCCCTCTCTTATTTCCACACACCCAGCCTTCCGACACCAGTTCCCCTTCCTTCTCACCATCTTCTATAATGACTGCATTCCTCGGCACCTCCTTCACATGTGTTTTCTGGTAAGTTCAGTATGTGCAGCCTGTTTGAACTCCGAGTATATTTTGTTTCTAAGAGCAGAGGGATGTTCTCCCTCCAAAACTGTCATGTAAATATAAACAAGAGCACAGAATCTGTAGCTGCACAAAACAGATGTTGAGCAAAAGGTAGGACTAATAGTATACTCTCAAAGTGTCTTGCTTCTGAATGGACTTTTTAATCATAGTTATTAATAGGAAAGAAGCAGGAGGGAGTGGGAAGAAGAGATGTGTGTCAGGAGGACAAGAAAGGGCAAAACAGGATGACTACTGTGAAAGCTATGGCATGTTTGCAAAGTTGAAAAGGACTAGTGGGCTTTGTGGGCAAGTGAATAGGCAATGAGACTGGAACAGAATTTACAGGTAAGAGAGAACTTTGTGTATGAAAACATCCAAATTGGAATGTACCAATGGTTGGCCTCCTTTGGGAGTTGAAACCATACTGAAATTTTGGTTAAAAAGCCATTAAAATGTTTCCCTGTAGACCAATGCTTGTTTTGAATACCTCATATTGTCCCTTTGAAACATTCCTTAATCTGATACCAGGGAGGGCTTGGTGGTCTTTGTGCAGACCACCATGCAGAAAAAGAAAGTGGAGGATAAGTCAGTGCATCACTGTTGCTGAAGATAGGTCAGAATGGTACTGCCCATCATCGCAATGGCTGACGTTCATTGAGCCCTTACTCTGTGTCAGACCACTGCTCCCTGTGCTTTGCTTAGATCCTCTTTTTTTAAATCAAATAACCTTGTGAGGAACACTCCAGATTACCCTGTTTCATGACAGTGAGGGACAAGACACTGAAATTCAGAGAAGCTAAGTAACTTGCTCAAAGCCACACACTTTGTAAAAGGCTGAATTGGAATTTGAACTTGAGAGCCCTTCTCATTAGCCTCCAGGTTCTTCTGCTTCCCAAAGGGGTGGGAGGATTAGGCAATTGCATGATCCTAATAGAGACCATAACGGCTGTTCTGTGGGGAGTTATCTGCTCACCAGTAATTAAACAGGAAGCAGAGTGGCTTGGGGAAAAGTGGAAAAAATAAAGACAGGACCAAACCAAACTTTGTTTCCCAAACACATTAGAATCATCTGAGGAGCTTTAAAAAAAAACCCCAAACCCATTAAAATCAGAATGTCTGGAGGTGGAAGCTAAACATCAGTGTTTTTTAAAGATTTCTCAGATAGTTCCAGTGAACAGCACGATGTGGGAAACAGTCTGGTGAGAAGGCAACAGCTGCGTGCGTGCGTGCGTGCGTGTGCGTGCGTGCGTGCGTGTGCGTGCGTGTGCGTGCGTGCGTGCGTGTGTGTGGCGGGGAGGGTGAGAGGGGAAGAGGGGAAAGGGACACAAACGTTAAAGCAACAGGATAAACTTTCCACTTAAAGAGTTGAATGTGTCTATTGGCTAAAACCTTTAACTATTAAGGACTTGGAAAAGCAGCGGGGTTTTTGGTTTTGTTTTTTTTTCCCCAAATTGTAGGCGTTTACTATTTAGTTAGTGCCTGTTGTTCTCTCAAAGAAATAATCATTACCTTACCTAGTTTATCGGTTCTCAACCCTAGGCTTCATGTTAGAATCACCTAGGGAATTAATTTTTTTTTTTTTCCCTGGGCTGCCACCTCCAGGGATTCTGATTTAATTGCCCCTTGGTGGACTGGAGGTGGAGGTCTATTGTTTGCAGTCCCAAGGCGACTCTAAGATGCAGCCAGGATCGAGAACCTCCTTGGTGGGTCATTCCATGTTAGCTCCTCCCGGTTCCTGGAATTGCCATCGCCTGGGAAAGCACTTTTCTTGTTTCATTTTTTTAAATCTTTTTTACCAACCCTAATCCCCGGCTTGCATTGGAGCCAGGCAGATCCAAGTTTCCCACTTTCCATGGCAGCCACACTTGTCATTTTCACCACGATCTCTGGGATGACCTGCACGGCTCTGGGGCATGAAAAGTAGCAGCAGCTCCCTTCTGTGGGTAAGTATGCTTCCCTCTTTCTTGCCAGCCATGAGTCCTGGCCACGATTCAAATATGACACCTTAGGATCAGCCATCCGCCCAAGTTTGTTTTCCACTCTCACCAAGGGGAGCTGCCTTGTGAGCCAATAAGATTGTTTCCTGGTATCCCAGATGCTTCTATGAAATGCTCGGTGCTTCAGGGTGAATCAATTACGAGCCCTTCCTTGGGAGAGACGCTCAGGGCTTGTAGTGCCTCTCCGTCTGGTATGTGATGTCTCTGTAGCCAGCTACTTTTTTTTTTTTCCTCCTACAGATATTTTATCCTTTTAAGGCAAACAGCCTGAGCTCAGGCTGAGGAGTACTTTCCAGGGAGGCTTCAGAGAAAGCAGAGCTAGTACACCAAGCTCTCAGCCCCCTTTCCAGACGATCCGGCCTGAGTAGTGAACAGGGCTGGGCACTGCTGGCAGGCGAGAGGACTGGTGTGGCAGTGGTAGTAGGAGAATCTCGGTGTGTCCCCCAGAAAGAGCTAGGCACTCCTGTGCCTGGTGGTCACAACCTCATTGCTGCTCCCATTGCCAAGTTTTGGGTCTGTCTCTAGCCCTTTCCCCTTATATTGTTAAAAAACAAAACAAAACAAAATACAAAGTCTTTAAGATTTTCCTAATTTTCTCTGATAGGAGCCTATTTACATGTGTAATTGAATCATTATCTTCTCAGGTAAGGATCAATCAGTATAGGACTTTATATAAGTGATGAGAAGAGCTAATATAATTACTAATACTTTTTTGGAAAAAAAAATCTCTTTTGGATGGGAGTCAGTGAGAAGCTTTCTTGTTTCTTTCTCCCTCCTTCTAAAACATGAAAATGTATCCAGCTGACAGTGTAACGGCAGAGTAGATGTTATAAGGCTGCGCAGAGGGCTGGGGACGTTAATTACATAGGGAAGGTAATCATAAGGAAAGGAAACGCTTTCATTATGAATCCAGTTTCTTGTCATGCATTTGATTATTGGACCTAAATGGGAAGGACAAGAGGAATTAGCAGCAATAAAGGAAACAGAAACTAAAGCATGTGTTCACCTGTGTAGCTTAGCAGTTAGAAGCAGAAAGAGGGTCAGTCAGCATTGATGGTAGCACCCTGGGAAAGGGGCTGTGTCTTAGGATTTTTATAATCCAAGATATAAAAGGATGGGGAATTGTATAGAAAAAGAATCAGTGACAATTAAGTGTCAATATGTGCTACTTCCACCTGCATCTACAATTTTAAAAAAATGTTAATTACCTTTGGCTGTCTAAAGATCATAAGTGCTAATTGAACTTCACCAGAAATCCTTTATCACAGGTGCAATTTCATTGCCTTCCATATAGAGGTGAAGTAACAGGCCCTGCAAATATATATGTTAATAGTTCAAATTATTAATAGGTCTCAAGAGCAGATCTCTTACTGCTGTGGACCTTCTAATGTTCAGTTATATTTTCTTACTTTAAGACCATATCTGCTCTTTATGAGTAGCATTGTATTTCTTTGAACTTTAAATAATTATAGTATCAGCAGTCAGTTTAATTTGGTTAATTGTATTCCATGTCAGTGATGACAAATACACTTTAGTTAAACACAATAGTTTTGCTATTTTCTAAAACAATTGTATTACAGTGCTATCAAGCTTTCACCAGATTTAGGCCAAGGAATAATGAGATAATGTGAGGGAAAAGCATCTCCTTTCTGTATATACTGTAGATCATCTTAATGGTCCAACTCTATCCATAAATTATGGTGTTGACAGTGCTTCTAAGTCTGGACTGGAAGGAAAGAAAAAAAGAGTTGTCATGACCAGCAAGAAAAATGGGAATTTAAAATTTTGCCCCTCTGGAGTTATTGCTACTGATGGATTGCAGGGTGGATTGGCCAGTCTTTTTGGCGTTTATGCTGTCCAAGGCAGCATAGCTCTCACTTACATCTTCTTAAGATGCGCTCTGCCTAAATCATTGGTGACTGAATAACACATTTTATACTGCGATGAGGGAGAAAAGATGGCCTCATATTTGATTTGTATGGTTTTGACAGGATGTCACCATACCCTTTACAGAGGAATATTAAACATCTAAAAATGACAAGTACTATTTTGCTAAGCCTGTAGGGGCAACTCAGGCCAGTGGAAGGAGAGAAAAGAAAAGATGGAGAGGAATAAACCCTAGAGTCCACTGCCTGCACTGGAGCTCTGTGTGAATCATGGTCTTTGTTCTTCCTAACTGCAGCAAGTAGAAGGGGAAAAAGGGGAGGCAGTGACGGATTTTCTTTTCTTGGACTCCAGAATCACTGTGGATGGTGACTGCAGTCATGAAATTAAAAGACACTTGCTCATTGGAAGGAAAACTGTGAAAAGCCTAGACAGCGTATTAAAAAGCAGAGACATCACTTTGCCAACAAAAGTCCGTGTTGTCAAAGCTATGATTTTTCCAGTAGTCATGTATGGATTTGAGACTTGGACCATGAAGGCTGAGCCCTGAAGAACTGATTATTTCAAATTGCGGTGCTGGAGAAGACTCTTGAGATTCTCTTGGGCTGCAGGAATATCAAACTAGTCAATCTTAAAGGAAATAAACCCTGAATATTCACTGGAAGAACTGATGCTGAAGCTCCAATACTTTGGCCATCTTATGCGAGCTGACTCATTAGAAAAGACCGTGATGCTGGGACAGATTGAAAGCAAAAGGAGAAGGGGGCTGCAGAGAATGAAATGGTTGGATAGCACCATTGACTCAGTGGACATGAGTTTGAGCAAACTCTGGGAGATAGTGAAGGACAGAGGAGCCTGGCATGCTGCAGTCCATGGGGTTGCAAAGAGTTGGACACAACTTAGTGACTGAACAACAAAAACACATATTTAGCAACTATCTGAGGATACCAATGGAGAAGGCAATGGCACCCCACTCCAGTCCTCTTGCCTGGAAAATCCCATGGATGGGGGAGCCTGGTAGGCTGCAGTCCATGGGGTCTCGAACAGTCGGACACGACTGAGCGACTTCACTTTGACTTTTCACTTTCATGCACTGGAGAAGGAAATGGCAACCCAGTCCAGTGTTCTTGCCTGGAGAATCCCCAGGACGGGGGAGCCTGGTGGGCTGCCATCTATGGGGTCACACAGAGTCGGACACGACTGAAGTGACTTAGCAGCATCTGAGGATACCAAAGGTTAGAAAAGGAAGTCCAGAGACACTCAGCAAAGTAAGAGTCATTTTTTGGTTGGAAGATCTGTTCAGTGAATCACTTTTTATTTTGAGAACTTTTACAGTTCTGAATTTTTAGAAGAAAATCCTTTTTCTCCCACAGCATTTGGTACAGTGCAAAATGAAAGAATTGCTCGAAGTTTCTAGTCATTCACTTAATACTTTATAAAAAATATAATATTCAACTCCATTATCCATTTGTATGAACAGTGTTTCTTGTAGATCCGAAAAGCTTTAGAATATTTTGAAAGGAACCCTGCTCTGACTGTTTCTTTGTAGTGGTAGCCTTCATCAGGGGCTAGTCATTTTCTGCAAAATCTAACTTCAGACTTTTTGTTGTTCTTCATAAAAGAAAAATACAACATGAAAAATTGTAATCTGCCTGACTGCCTTCTGGATGTTTTAGTATTATTTAGTATGGAGATCTATACTCTCTTACTGAAAGAAAAAAAGAAACAAGAACTAAATGACTTCTTGTTCATGACGCATTGAATAACATAAAATTAAATGATTATTACTTTGAAATAGTCCTCATGAAAAGGAACGGCAAAGAAATACAATAAGAAGCCCACCGTGAATGAAACATCTTTTATTAGCTTCTTGCCACCTCTTTGCATACTTCATGAATTCATCTTGCCTTTGCCTTTTGTATGCTTTGCTTAAGGCATTAAGATGTCTTTTTCCCCTTCTTTTTGAGCTTTGGTGGGAAATAGCTAGTCTATTTTTTTAAAGAGATTTTTGTTTTTTTTTGAAAGAGAACTACTGTCTGTGGCATTTGAAATCATATTGAGTAAGTACGGAAAAGTTCTGGGAATGGAGAAGTTAGATGCTTCGAAGCATTATATATGTATGAGTGTTTACATGTTTATGGATTATTACAAGGAATTATTTCAGAGAGTTCTGATAAGTAAACAGAATCCTGTTATTTCCACCGAAAGTTAGAGTCCATCTATAATATGGTTATTTTAAGCAATCCAGAGTTACCCTTCTATTACCTCAAAAATAAAGAGATAAAAAGAACCGATATTAAAAAAAAAAAAAAGTTGGTGAAGAGCTTGCGGCAGAATGTGCAGAGAGGTAAGCCAAGTGAGGCACGTGAGCAGAGCCTTCACGCTAAGGTGTGACCCAGAACACTGCTCATCACGGGGAAGGCGGTCTTTCTCAGCGGACCCTTTCTCTTCTGCGGCTTGTCTTCTTCTTTCGCTGCCACCGCTGAAGTCCTGGGCCCTGTAAATCATTTATCATCACAGAGCAGCGCTCTGTCTTCTGGATTCCTAAGGGTTACTGTCAGTGTGATAGATGGAAAAGATCTCAAGTAGACATTATTTGTCTTGGCAAGAGTGGCTTTTTCTACGAGATGAACTTGGAGGTCATTAAATAACACTGAGGTGAACCCTTGCTAGTGAGTTTTTAAATAGTGATAGATTTCCCCCTTTTCTTTTTGACCACCATCACCATATTTCAAAAGTTCTTTCTGTAGTTCAGCCTATTGCCTCATCGTGACTAAGGGGGAAACTTTTCTTGTTCAAACTAGGCTCATTCTTTATCTTTTTTTCCCCCTAGACATAGGGAACAGTTGCTCTCATCTTTACCGAAATCCTTTATAAAATGAAGGTAATAATTGTCACTTTTAGGCCTTGTGTTTACTGGCCAATTAGTGTTGCTACTGCTGCTACTGATAATTATTACTAAAATATTTGACTGACTATAGACTACATAAGCTTTCTCACTTAATTCTCACAGTAATTTGATAAACAAGGAACCCTTCATCCCATTTCTTCAGATAGAGAAAGTGAGGCACAGAGGAGTTAAACAACTTGCTCAAAATAAAATTGTAGGTTGAAATCCACAAAAGCACGTGTATGTGGCCCCAGAGTCCATGCGTGCTCTCTGTGTGCCATGCTGTCTCGCCGATTGTTCCAACAACTCATTTTTTAAAGGATGTGTCCTATTCCAATTCTTTCTTATGACTATGTTCCTTTTTGTGGTAGTGGTGGTGGTGGTTTTGTCACTAAAGTGTCTGATTCTTGTGACCCCATGGGCTGTGGCCCACCAGGCTTCTCTGTCAATGGGATTTTCCAGGCAAGAATACTGGAGTGGGTTGCCATTTCCTTCTCCAGGGGAATCTTCCCAACACAAGAAAACCCTGGTCTCCTGCATTGCAGGTGGATTCTTTACTGACTGAGCTCAGGGAATTTTTCATATATCCACATTTTTTCATGCCCATATACTGATAAACATGTGGTGGCCAAGAATTATCCCTTTTTGAGGCTAGTAAACCTAAGTATCAGGGAAGCTCTTCTTACAGGAAACTGTATTTCTTTTGTGTTCAAATTGTTATCTAATACAGTTGCTTGTGCCTAAAGTAGTTTTTGCTGCATCATGTGCAGAAAACTTGCTCTCTCTTGTACTTTCATATTTTGTTTTTGTTATCAGAACATTTTTAGTGGCCTGTGCCACTAATTTTAAATTTAAGTTTTCATTTTAAAGAAACATTTCCTCATTTATCAATCCTTTATTTCCTTATCTATTTCCCCCTAAGTGTTAGCATCTTAATTTAACAGAATATTCTTAGAAAGTTTATAAAATACCCTCTGATTCTTTTTTTTCCCCCCCTGGTAACATAATCTGTGAATTAGTTTCCAGTTGTTTATTTGTTCAGTTTTTACCAAATATTTCTTAAATAATTAGTGTAGAGCTCTGCTAGATGTAGCTCTTTCTCAACCCCAAAAATGCTAAAAGAAAAAAAAAAAAACAAAAAGACGTTACCTTTTCAGGGCTCTTACAACAAGAATTGAGCCTGGGGGACCTGGCCTGGAGGCTGGTGTCCGGCCCTCAGTGTCAACTTTGTAGTGCTGTGTACTTTGACTACTTCATGTCCCTCCCAGTTTGAGTTTCTTTAGGTTGGTCATTGTGTGGTTAGCATCTCCTCTTGCAAGATGGTAAATTCCATGAAGACAATACCAGTTTCTCTTCTGCTCCATGCTGTACCTTTGGAGCCCAGAAGAGGGCTGGCATACAGTAGATGCTTTATGATTCTTGGCCAGAAGAAGGGCAAAAAACAAGCCTCTCCAAGTTCTAGGCCCTCGTATGCGTCATCTTTTAAAATTAAAATTTTGAGAATGGGAAGCACATCACTGGGTTCAGTAGAGCTTGGGGGCATCTTTGGCTTGGCCAGAAGAGTTTTACAAGCTTTGTCTTGTCACACCTTTGTGGGAGGCCCCGTGCTCCAGGAGTTCATCACAGCTCCTAACACTCTATACAGTCTTTATCTAGCTCATCATCTCTCCTGGCCTCTGAAGGCATTTCAGATTTTCACCCGAAAACCTGGGATTGCATGGTCTTGAAAAGTCCCTTCTAGTTGGACTAAGATGAGATTCTAAATTATCTTTCTAAGGAAGCATATTTTTTCTCCAACTGAAATGTCTCATCTTAAGCTCTGTGACATGAAATCTCATAAATAGGATAACCTCAAAAAGTAACTGGGTTAATTGAGAAATGCATGCCTGGAATGCATGGGAATAGCTTAAAGAATAATCTATCAAAAATTTAAATCCTTTTTGTGAACACAGAATTCTCACTAACAAAATTCTGTCAAGTTTATGATAATAGCTTGCTGATTTTAACTATCCAAATAGTCACATAGATTTTAATATTATGAGATGATGGAGACCATTAAACTCATGATAACATTTCATTAGGTGTTTACCTCAAGAATAACCATAATAAAATAGGGAACATTTAAAGGCTGATTCTGTTTGGCATATTGTCTCTTAGCTCTTCAGAATGGAACCTGAAAACATCCAATCCTAGGAAAAAAACCTTTTTAAAACTCTTATCTGACCTTATGCTTCTGTTAATGTCTGAGGTTAAATTCCTAAAAGCCCTATGTACCAATGCAACTGTGTATCTTGTATCTGATAAAAAGTAAAGTTTAATAACAATATCTATTAATTGGCTGGAAAAATGAATGTAGGTCATTTATGCCTCACAGCATCTAAATGGATAAAGGAGAACAGATCATTTCCATTTTACAGAAGAGATGATTAAGGATCAATGAGGTGAGGTAACACAACCCACATCCAGCAGCTCATAAGTGATAACTCTGCAAATACAACAGGCTATCAGATTTAGTTCATCCTTCTTTCCACACTCTGTGCAGCATCAATGCTTTGTGAGATGGTCTTGAGAATCCACTGAGTTCTGTGGTTTAGCAGTGCATTTATGGAAAATCCGAGCAGGTAGGCTCAGAACACAGCATATACAATGGGTATGGGCATGGGCTGTGTTTCAGTTGCTCTTTACCACTCACGAGGTGTATGAGATTGAGTCTATCTGAGCTTCCATTTTCTCATTGTGAATGAGGATTTGATTAGAGATCATGTCAGATCATGTAGAGTCCCTCAGTACAGGTATAAGACATATTATGGAGTTATACAAATAGCAGAAGACATAAGCTGTTGAAATTATCATTATATTTTCAGTGTTACTAAGTTAAACCCAATTCCATTATTGTTGTTGTTCAGTTACTAAGTCATGTCTGACTCTTTGCAGCCCCATGGACTGCAACACACCAGGCTTCCCAGTCCTTCACTATTTCCCAGAGTTTGCTCAAACTCAGGTTCATTGAGTCGGTGATGCCATCCAACCACCTCATCCTTTGTTGTCCCCTTCTCCTCCTGCCCTAAATCTTTCCTAACATCAGGATCTTTTCCAGTGAGTTGCTCTTTGCATTATTAGAGTTCTGTAATTCCTTATGATTATACAGTGGAAGTGAGAAATAGATTTAAGGGACTAGATTTGATAGATAGAGTGCCTGATGAACTATGGATGGAGGTTCGTGACATTGTACAGGAGACACGGGTCAAGACCATCCTCATGGAAAGAAATGCAAAAAAGCAAAATGGCTGTCTGGGGAGCCCTTACAAATAGCTGTGAAAAGAAGAGAAGTGAAAAGCAAAGGAGAAAAGGAAAGATATAAGCATCTGAATGCAGAGTTCGAAAGAAAAGCAAGGAGAGATAAGAAAGCCTTCGTCAGCCATCAATGCAAAAAAATAGAGGAAAACAACAGAATGAGAATGACTGGAGATCTCTTCAAGAAAATTAGAGATACCAAGGAAACATTTCATGCAAAGATGGGCTCTATAATGTACAGAAATGGTATGGAACTAACAGAAGCAGAAGATATTAAGAAGAGGTGGCAAGAATAGAATACACAGAAGAACTGTACAAAAAAGATCATGACCAAGATAATCATGATGGTGTGATCACTCACCTAGAGCCAGACATCCTGGAATGTGAAGTCAAGTGGGCCTTAGAAAGCATTACTATGAACAAAGCTAGTGGAGGTGATAGAATTCCAGTTGAGCTATTTCAAATCCTGAAAGATNCAGAGATCAACTGCCAACATCTGCTGGATCATGGAAAAAGCAAGAGAGTTCCAGAAAAACATCTATTTCTGCTTTATTGACTATGCCAAAGCCTTTGACTTATATGGATTACAATAAACTGTGGAAAATTCTGAAAGAGATGGGAATACCAGACCACCTGCCTCTTGAGAAACCTATATGCAGGTCAGGAAGCAACAGTTAGAACTGGACATGGAACAACAGACTGGTTCCAAATAGGAAAAGGAGTAGGTCAAGGCTGTATATTGTCACCCTGCTTATTTAACTTCTATGCAGAGTACATCATGAGAAATGCTGGGCTGGAAGAGGCACAAGCTGGAATCAAGATTGCTGGGAGAAATATCAGTAACCTCAGATGTGCAGATGAAACCTCCCTTATGGCAGAAAGCGAAGAGGAACTAAAGAGCCTCTTGATGAAAGTGAAAGAGGAGAGAGGAAAAGTTGGCTTAAAGCTCAACATTCAGAAAACTAACATCATGGCATCTGGTCCCATCACTTCATGGGAAATAGATGGGGAAACAGTGGAAACAGTGACAGACTTTATATTTTTGGGCTCCAAAATCAGTGCAGATGGTGACTGCAGCCATGAAAGTAAAAGACGCTTGCTCCTTGGAAGGAAAGCAGAGACATTACTTTGCCAACAAAGATCCGTCTAGTCAAGGCTATGGTTTTTCCAGTGGTCATGCATGGATGTGAGAGTTGGACTGTGAAGAAAGCTGAGCATCAAAGAATTGATGCTTTTGAACTGTGGTGTTGGAGAAGACTCTTGAGAGTCCCTTGGACTGCAAGGAGATCCAACCAGTCCATTCTAAAGGAGGTCAGACCTGTGTGTTCTTTGGAAGGAATGATGCTAAAGCTGAAAGTCCAGTACTTTGGCCACCTGATGCGAAGAGTTGACTCATTGGAAAAGACTCTGATGCTGGGAGGGATTGGGGGCAGGAGGAGAAGGGGACAACCGAGGATGAGATGGCTGTATGGCATCACCGACTCAATGGATATGAGTTTGGGTGAACTCCAGGAGTTGGTGATTGACAGGGAGGCCTGGCGTGCTGCAATTCATGGGGTCGCAAAGAGTCGGACTTGACTGAGTGACTGAACTGAACTGAACTGAAACGTCTTTAACCAAACTGAAGAGCACAGGTGGAAAGAGTGTCAGTCATGATGAGGTCCTCGAGGACAGCCCGTGCAGCCCAGCCTGGTTTGTGGGATCTGACTCAGGAAGACTGAATGACAGTAAGAATCCTGTGTTGACTTCCATGGGCTAACTGTGGATAAGGAATGGCAAATATAAGCAAGCTTGCAGGTTTGTAATTATGCCATTTAGTTCATTCAATGAGCAGTTAGAGGCCGACAGAGAAGTCAAGAATGGATTTCTAAGTTTGAATTGAGAACCACGTAGTTCATTTATGTTAGGAAATCATAGTGAAAACGGTTGTGTAGTATCTGAAGGAAAAGCTCTCTGTATTCTAAAGACAGGAAGAATATTTGGTCGTCATTCTTTGCAGATGCATTTATGTGACATTGTACAATAGTAATATTATTCTTAAGATTCATTTTAACTTGTGAACCATTGTATACGTGGACTGGGGCACTGCTGCTCTGGTGCATTTTTAAAGACCCACTGCTTTAATGATGTGATTTTAATCCATCAGAAATATTTAGAGCAACGTGACTTTTCTCTTTCCTCAACTGTTTGCATAGAAATTATTCACTGATAATAGATTTCTATTTGAAAGCCATTCATTCCCAAGTTGAATATTTGCTGTCCAGGCTGAGAAACGATCAGCTGCAGAACATAATCTTAGCCTTTAAATATTTTCTCTTAGTGACTTTTATACTGCATTTCAGGATGTCTTTTCACAAACATTATGATTGTGGGTAAAAGCAATAACAGGCCTATTAACTTATGGAGGAATACATTAGTCGTCTCAGACAAATTCATGACAGGTGTAGTGATAAGCTGATGGTGGAAAGCTTTAGAATAAGAATAAAAATACTAGTTTATCCTGAAATGTTTCATGTTACCAAAAAGGTACATTATTTTTAACAACTTTATTGTAATATAATTTACATACCATAAATTTCACCCACTCAACATGTATATTAGTACAATGATTTTTAGTAAATTTGTAGAGTTGGCAACTACAACTATAGTTTTGGCCATATCTATTATGGCCCAGATTACCTGGGGCCCACTTTGGGACAATCCTTGCTTCACCTCTACCCCTGGGCACACAATGATCTGTTTTCTGTCTCTATCAATTACCTTTTAATATGTTTCATACAAACAAGCATCATATTTTGCAAATGGTATCAATTCCCTTGAAGGACTGTGTGATATCAATTTATGGTTTCCTCAGTGAAGTTTAGAACATTAAGATTGTTTTTGGATCCAGGATATTTGCTGTTAACCTCAAGTCTTATTAGTGTCAGAAAAGTTCATCTGTTCTGGTTTTTGGTGTTTGTTTTTGGAATAATGCAGAAACTGAGGAACTGAATTTCGTACACAGATTCAGTATGCTAGTGTTGCAACAACTTGATTAGCAGTAACAACAGCAGTAATAGTAGCAGGCTGTCATTTATGGAATACTTACTGGATTCAGGCATTATACTGGGGGATAATATGAATTTCCCCCCTAATCTTCTTAGTAGTTTTGAAAGGTAGAGAGTATTTGCTCCATTTTAGAGACAGCAAAAGTGAAGCATACTCAGAGAATTTAAGTAGTTTGCCCAAGACCACACAATGCTGCCCAAGTCCAAGTCTGTGCCTTTGACTACTATATTGAGAGTTGTTTATCTAGAGGGACTTTGTAAGCAGACAATGTGTTTTTTACCTTTCTACAACTTCCCAGCTCTTTCCTTTTTTTTTTTTTAAGCACTAATATATTTCCTTAATTTTGGCCTCCCACTTGCCGTTTTGGCTTCCCATGCATAGTCTGCCAAGTAATAAAAGAAGAGAGCGTGGATAAGTTACAGATAAGTCCCAATCCCTGAGGCGAATATAGAACTGGTTAGGGAGCCATTTGTGAAATGAAAGAGACAAAGAGGAGCTATTTGGATTGTGAAATAAAAGAATGGACAAGAGTACATAAGAGAAATATATGACAGAAGACTTGATAAGACTTGAGAGGAAGGGAGAAATTTCAGTTAATGTGCCTGAGGTGGTGATTTCATGAAGAAGGTGTTTCATGAAGAAGGTGAGGAGGGTTTCAATAAGCACTCTCTTTTGGGTAGAGCTTTTTTGAAAGGGAGAATTCTAATGGGCTGTTGTGCCAGTGGGGCTGAAAACAGATGAACAAGACTAAATGGTCTCTGATGTAGGTGGTCCTACCCACAGTGAGACCTAACTCTGACTAGGTGACTTGCTGACTCTGCTTTGTCTCACTAAAGACCCTGGCTTGCTACGTGGCTGGCTGTATACCCCAGAAGCCTTTGCTCTGATGCCAGGCCATCCTGCCTGGTGCAAAGGCCTGTGGGTTAGGAGCCAGCTGGGGAGCCTGCCAGACCTGTTGCTTATTCAACAGTGAAATGAGGTGGCACTGTTAGCTTTCTTTGTTATTATGCAGGAACAGGAATGAAGTTTCAGAGTGAGAGAATAAAGAATAATTTTACTTCAGTGATTCACTGGGTATTGATGAAAGGAATTTCAGGGACAATAAACTGTTTCATGCATTTGCAATAGGCTTCAAGCCTCAGTTACACAACTGGTTGAAAGTCCTAAATTTCATTGACCAAATTTGGATTTTCTTACTCAAATAAGTAATAGTGGAGAAGAGAGTGAGTGATATGTAATGAGAATCAGCTTTGATAAATGTATAAGTACAAGGTAACTATGAATTCAAACTATTAGAATTATATATACACACAAAGGATTTAGAGCAATTTCATAAAAATGCGCATGGTAGCAACAAGAGTTTCAAAAACACCCCATAAATCACTGAGTTGTTTGATACTGTTGCTGTGTGTTATACAATCCAGAATGGTGGGCAGGGCATAATAGATACAGTAATCACAGTGGTTACCTGGACTCAGCACACCAGCATCACTTGGGAACTTGTTAGAGATGGAAGATCCTAAGTCTCACCTCAACTCACTGAATCAGGAACCTTGGGCTAGTGCCCTGAAATCTCTATTTTAACATTCCTTTAGGTGATTCTGATGTGCCCTAATGTTTAGGAATTCCTGAAATAATAGGATGGGAATTTAAAACAAAATGAGGGAGACTGTACCATCAACATTACTAAAAGCAGTTTATCAAACCAGTGATCAAAACAGTGGCTGGGAGTCATAGTTAGGGGCTGTCTCTCTTTGCATTCTGCTGAAAATTGGAATGTCCCTTTTTATTCAAGTCCTGTCTGTCTTTGATTTACAGGAAACTTTCTTCTTCCAATACCAGTGTGAAATGGTTTCTCCTTGGCATTATCTTAGGTCTGAATTTTTGAGGTCTAATATTCTTTGGTACTTAATATAATATTAAATATTGTACTGATTATTATTGCATATATAAATGTGTGTGTAGACACACTCAGGTACCATCTCCTCAAAGATGTCCTTTCTGAGCAGACCCTGGTCACTTTCATATCTAGTATTTTCCTTTGCATTTACTTTACCTTGGGTTCTTCGTAGCACTTCATTATCTAAAGTTATCTATTTATTTGTTTTCTAGTTTTTCTGTGTCCAGAGGGCTTCAGGTAAGCTTGCCTCTGTTAATCCTGGCTCCAGGTCACGGGACAGGGCAGGTAGCAGCAGTTCATTGAATGAGTGATATGTCTGTCTTCATCTAGGTTGTAAGCTACCAAGGGACAGAGCTGGTGTCAAATTATAAATACAAACTGAAAGAGACTAGTGTGGTATCTGGGGCTCAGAAAGCACTCATGCAGTATTCTTTTTTCCATGCCTTTCCCCTTTCCTGTTCTTATCACTTCCGCTTCTGACAGTTCTTTGTACTGTGTGCTTGGGGAGAGATGAATGTAATTACTGAGACAGCTTTTAAGATGTTTTAAACAATTAACATTAGTAATTAGAAAATAAAATAAAACATATCACTTTTCTCCATGTTGTGATTAGTATGAATTATTCATTGACTGCCTAATAGAATTTATAGAAATTGAAATATGAAAGTTCCCATTTTCTTCAGCACCAAGATATATTTTTAAAGTTACCTTCATACTTTATTGCTAAACAGTTAAAATCTGTAACATAGTGTAGGTTTGTATTTTTCCCCTGAGATCTTTGCAATTCAGTTTTTTTTTTTTTAACAAATTTTTGAAATATTGCACAAAGATACACACTCAGATGGTAAAGAATTTGTCTGCCTGAAATGCGGGAGACCCATGTTTGATCCCTGGGTCAGGAAGATCCCCTGGAGAAGGGCATTACAACCCACTCCAGTATTCTTGCCTGAATTCCATGGACAGAGGAGCCTGGTGGGCTGCAGTACATGGGGTCACAAAGTCAGATATGATTTAGCAACTGAATAACAACAACATCATCATCTTTAAGCAGAGCCAGCATTTACATTTTAGATTTTTTTCATTTTGAAAATTATATTAGTTCACAATTAACATTTGAGGTACTTGAAGCTCACAGAGGTTAAGCAACTTGATTGGTCACAGAGCTGTATATACAAGTGAAATGATTTAAAACCAGTTCTGGTTTAAAAAAAAAAATTCTGTGATGATTGCTGAGTGCAATCCATTCATTATACAGGTAATAACAAGGTCCAGAGAGTTTGTGATCTGGGGTAACATCACTGGTTAAGGAAAGTCCAGACAGACCTGGGTTTTTTTTTAACACTTAATACTATGCTCTCTTCATTTCCCACAGTGACCTCTAGTTTCCAGATGTTTCTAAGTTATTGTTCTTGGAAATCACACTTGTTGAAGAAGTAAAGGCCGTTTACTTATGGTTTCTATTTGTTGTGTTAGCTCCCAGAGTGTTTTGATCAAACAGTTTGGCTCTCTTGTGTTTTTTGTAATCTAATAGCTAAGTGCTGGTAATCAAGCTGGGGGCTTTATTTGCTCAGGCACAGCCAGAGTGTATTATAATTCCCCATTTCCTTAGTTGTTTTCAAGAGTAAAATAAGCCATTTCATTTAAAATTAATAGCTCCAATCTTATTTCTACCCTATTTCTACCTTATTCAGTGAGGGAAACCTCATAGTTAACTGCACTCTCAGTTATTTTCAGTGCAACTTCTAGGGAATTCTTTGATGGGCGCCAGCTAACATGTGTGGCTTTGCTGCTTTTAGACAAACTCATGTATTGGAGCAGAGCGATACTCCAAAAACCACATTCTGAGTCAAAGCAAATTACCTTGCTGTCTGCCTGAGTACTTTACAGATTTACACATCTTCTCAGCAAGATTTGTAGGTATCAGATTTTTGTAAATCAAGGACTTAAAGCTTACTAGAGAAACTCACATTTAAAGTAGACACTGGATTCTTTTTTATTGAAAGTGACTGATTCAGGGGAAAAGAAATTGAGGGCTTTTTGCAGACTCTGAGGATGTAGAAAACTTGAGATATATTGTTTTTGCCTTTTTTTTCAGGGGTAAAGTGCATTATTTTTAATTGTGAGGCTTTTATGATTTGTTTGTGCTTAGATTTGTATGTTACATACTTCTATAAAAGATATCCTTCTATAAAGGATATACATATCATTATATAAGAATTAAAAATAGGCAATGCATCATTTTATTTCATAAGCTTGATAGGTTATTTTTAAAAAGCTAAATAAAATCAAGACACAATTCCTTGATGGAGATAGAGTTGGAGGGAATGGAAAAGAGGAAAAGGTACAGAAAGAGAGATGGGGATTTCAAACTGATCCTGGGCTGTGTAATGATGCTTGGTCCCTTAGCCCCTGTTCTTCTAATCACTGAAGCTAAAGAGATTAACCCTTAGATTGCTTTTGTCCCTGGACTGAAGACTAAGCCTGTGCTTATTTAGGCACGCTGAATAGGAATTTGGGCTCTGTAGCCCAGTCCACATTCCTGCTGGTCCCACTCTAACAGAGTCTGGAGAGCCAATAGTGTGGTCATTTAGCCCTTGGACTCTGAGGTCAGAGAACCCTGGATTCAGGTCTGGATTTTGCTAACAGTTGTATCCGTTACTTCTCTGTGCTTTGGATTTCTCACCTGTGGAATGGGAGGTAGCAGAGTGTGGTCTCTGGGAGTAGACCTCTCAGTTGGAATCTCAGATCTACCAATTACGTGCTGTGTCACTTTAGGCAAGTGGCTTAACACCTCTGTGCCTTCAGTGTCAAACAGGGATAGTAATAGTTTCCATCTCCTATTTGTGTTAGCGTAAGTATACAAGACTGGAAAAGGTCAGTTTTCATTCCAATCCCAAAGAAGGGCAATGCCAAAGAATGCTCAAACTACTGCACAATTGCACTCATCTCACATGCTAGTAAAGTAATGCTCAAAATTCTCCAAGCCAGGCTTCAGCATTATGTGAACCATGAACTTCC
>SJYQ01001067.1:777762-878245 GCA_006410935.1 Redunca redunca | reverse complement strand
AATGTTGAGCTTTAAGCCAACTTTTTCACTGTCCACTTTCACTTTCATCAAGGGCAAGAATATACAATGGATTAAAGACAATCTCTTTAACAAGTGGTGCTGGGAAAACTGGTCAACCACTTGTAAAAGAATGAAACTAGAACACTTTCTAACACCATACAGAAAAATAAACTCAAAATGGATTAAAGATCTAAACGTAAGACCAGAAACTATAAAACTCTTAGAGGAGAACAGAGGCAAAACACTGTCCAACATAAATCACAGCAGGATCCTCTATGACCCACCTCCCAGAATACTGGAAATAAAAGCAAAAATAAACAAATGGGACCTGATTAAAATTAAAACCTTCTGCACAACAAAGGAAACTATAAGCAAGGTGAAAAGACAGACTTCGGAATGGGAGAAAATAGTAGCAAATGAAGCAACTGACAAACAACTAATCTCAAAAATATATAAGCAACTCTTGTAGCTCAATTCCAGAAAAGTAATCTGTTTTGTACATAATGGCAGTAGTGTATTTATGCCAGTCTCAGTCTACCAATTCATCCCACCCTGCCTTTCTGCTCTTGGTATCTATTCATTTGGCTGTGTTTGGATTCTACTACTTTCTAGTTGTATGTTCTTGGGCAAGTTCCTTAAACTCTGTTTGTGTGTCTTAGGCTTACCACATCTATAAAACGTGTGTAACAATAGGACTGACTTCATAGTGCGGTTGGATGAATTCAGCGAGGACCTGTATGTAAAGGCCTTAGAACAGCCCCTGTGTTGCCCCATTCCTTCACCTTTCCTCTGCTGCCGAGCTCTGGATTGCGGTGCAAGTGGCCTGGGACACAAGCCAAATCCAGTGCCGGTGGTGAAAGTGGGCTGGAATGGAAGCCACGAGACTTGATGGAGATGCTCCTCGTGGAGAAGGGGGTCTGTGGGGGAAGGATAGATAGTGGGAACATGTGATCCTGTGTCAACTCCCCCCGCCCCTCCCACCCAGCAGCAGGGATCCTTTGGTCATGGAAAATGTCCCTATGTGCTTAGGCAGGGTTCCTAACCTTCAAGATAGTCTAGAAAAACAAACACCATAATGCTTTAAACTCCTTGAAATTCCCCATTTGTCCTCAAAGATACGGTTGCAGCTTGCAAAGGAAGCCCTCCATGTTCCACTCGGATCCTCTCTGCTCCCTTTCACAATCTCTGCATGCTCCTGCCCCCCTTTAAGTTCATTTTTGCTTCTAAACGCCTGCGTTGGCTACTCTTCCTTGGAGGACTCCCCTGGAGCTAGTGGCTGTTTTTCAAGCCTCAGCAGAGTTTTCCTCACCCCAGGGCAAACCTTGCCAGTGATTGTCAGGTACGGGGGCCTAAGAGCCTGACTCTGTTGCCTGAAAGAGATGGAAGTTGTCCTGTGAGTTCCCCCTTGCTGCGCTCTGTGAAACATGCTCTGAGGAGCTTCACTTGAACTTGCACGTTGGTTGACTTTTTCCTTTGGGGAGCACTTAATTTATCCTCACGTCTAGGTCTGCTTCTGGGGAACCCAGTCTAAAGCAGCTTTTCTCTGAGGCTCACCCCATGTTGGAGACTTACGCCAATATATGACCTCGCTCTTCTGCAAGGTTGGAAATGGGGTAAGGGCCAGAGATGGGAAAATTTAAAGAAGTCATTTTTACACCTTACATGGTAAGAAAATAAATATCCATTTTATAATTTGACATAGTTGTAGGTGGTTATATTAAATTAGTTTTGCTTTAAATATCAACTTCAAGATCTATACATATATATGTAATTGTAATATATATTCTGTTTCAATAACTGACATTGTAATGATGTTGATATTTTTTCCCTCTAGTTTTCAATGTGTAATGCTTTAGTTTTATAAACATTAAGGACATGTTTTTGGACTGTCTTGAGAATCAGCAACAATTTATTTTCCTCATCCTCTGGGAAAAATGTGTCCTTAGTGCCAAATACTTCATTTGAAGAGAAGACTTCATAAGCTAATAGTGAGGACCTGTGTTGAGGTATTTTGACCTGGCACTCTGTGCAATAAAGTTAGTGAGAAATTCACTTATATTACAAATATTTATTTTTGTGCCATGAACTCTGCTAGATCCTGCTAATAGAGAGACTGTCATTAGGATATATTCTGTCTTGAAACTTTTAAGATGTTCTCTTTTTCCCCAGTGCACTAAAGTTTTATGATGATACACCTTGGTATGAGTATAATTCCCTTCACTGTGTTGAGCTGAGCTCCCTGCAAGTCTTTTCAATAGGAAAACTTAAGACTTCAGGTCTGGAATTTTTAAAAATTGCTTACCATGTTTGACTAGATAAGAAAATAAGAAGGCATTAGGAAGGTAAAAATAGAAAATGTCATGGTTAGCCTTAAAATGTATACTGCAGGTCTTTGAAATTGTTAAGGGAATATTCTGGAGAACTTTTCCAATGTCTAATGTTTCAAATATGCCAATGTCTTGAATTAAGGAACCATACAGTCACTCAAATATAAGTTCCAGGACATACCTATTTCCTGTTTTGTTCACTAATAAATCCTCTGTCCAAATATAGCGTTTTTTTTTTTTTTCCAAAATGAAGTGCAAATACTTTGTTGGTTGGTACAATATCAAGATTGTTGCACCTGTTATCATTGTGACTGTAAGTGTAGCCCTTATTTAAAATGTGTGTTCCTAGCAAAGAAAATGCATTCTTTAAAATAACCACACACTACATATGAGGAGGGGAAAACAAAACAAAACACAAAAAACCTTTCTAAACCTTGGGGATTAGAACAGAGTAACTCATAGAGGAAGTGGCCAATAAATGTGTTACCCAGATTGTGGTGAGAAAGCAGTGTAAAAGGAAATGGAGACAATAACCAAGAATTCTACAAGAGTTCTTACAAGTGTTGCAAGTAAGAAAAATTACATCCTCTGGAAGTTTGCCCAGTGCTGAGCCATTCCTTAAACAAGCTTCTGGAAGTGTGGACAAAGGGTGATCCTGAGTCTATTTACTCTTTTTTCTGAGACTTCAGTCACAAAGTGGTTTTGATCCAACATGAAAGTGAGGAGTTTTTCCTGGCTCAGTTCTGTAGCCCGATCGTCTCCCTAGTCAGCAAGGAAATGTGGAAAACTACTGCCCTGTTATGGACTGAATGTTGTGTCCTTCCAAACTTCCTTTGTTGAAGCTCTACCCTCCCCATCTCCAACCATGTGAGTGTGTTTGGAGACAGGTTTCATAAGAATGTAATTAAGTTTAAATGCAGTCGTGATGGTGGGGCTCTGATGTGATAGAATTAAGAGAACTCTCTACTCTCTCTGTCTTCCATGTGAGCAAACAGAGAGAAGGTGGTCATCTGCAGGATCTCTCACCAGAAACTGAATTGATGGCATCTTGGAATTTCAAGCCTTCAGAAATATGAGAAATAAATTGCTGTTGTTTAAGTCATCAGTTTATTATGTTATGGCAACTCCAGCAGACCCATATACTCTTCAAAGAGACTCCAGATTATTTGTCCTTGATTCAAGAAGTTTGTAATCTTCTTTCAGGAGTGAAATCATATCATTTTAGTATATTACATTATTTCCAATTAAAGATGAAAATTTAAAGAGATATATGTCTATAACCAGAGAGGGCAATGACACCCTACTCCAGTACTCTTGCCTGGAAAATCCTATGAATGGAGGAGCCTGGTAGGCTACAGTCCATGGGGTCGCTAAGAATTGGACACGACTGAGCAGCTTCACTTTCACTTTTCACTTTCATGCATTGGAGAAGGAAATGGCAACCCACTCCAGCACTCTTGCCTGGAAAATCCCAGGGATGGTGGGGCCTGTTGGGCTGCCATCTATGGGGTCGCACAGAGTCAGACACGACTGAAGAGACTTAGCAGCAGCAGCAGCAGCATGTCTATAAAATTGAATAAATGACAAATAATTCAAAGTAGAAAAGGAAAATTAGAGGATTCTCTCAGGAGGTGCAATAGGAAAAGAGAAGTTTCAATGGAGGGAATTATTAAAGAAAAAAATCAAGACAATTTCCCAGAATTGAAGGACATGAGTTTCCAGATGTTAAAGTCCCATAAAGAGCACAATACAGTGATGAATTTGACTCATTAACAAAGGCATTTAATGATCAAATTTTAGAATACTGATGAACCTGAGGCTGGGGAAAAGGTGGGTAGATTTCTGTCCAAAGGATCAAGAATCAGAGCAGCTTTATATTACTTTGAGTTATAGGAAATTGAGAAATGCCTTTGGAATTCTAAGGAAAAATGATTCCTCTACTCAGAATTCTGTACTCAATAAAATCATCACTGCCTGTGATGAAAGACCAAAGACATTTCAGATATTTGACATCTTAAAAAGTTTACCACTTTATACCCTTTTTTGGGAAGATACTGGAAGATGCCCTCAACCAAAAGAGAAAGAGGATCAAAGAAGTGAGACTCATAAGGCAAGGGAGCCAACGCAAGAGAGAGGTGGCAAGAATTCCCAGGTTAACATGGCAGGGAGACCTAATGAAAGCTGCCCATCAAGTTTAAAGAACTACTGATCTGGACTGAAGCAGGAAATTGTCTTTGGGAGTGATTTTACACAGATAAACTTGATAGCATGCCTGATATTTATGAATGTATGACAGGGATTTGCATAACTTGGGAAGAATCTAAGGAACTACATTATATATATATATATATAAAACCTAATTACCTAAAAAGAAATTAACATAAAATACAACAGCTGTTAACAATTGGAAAACGAAATGCTACTCAGGAAGTACATGTAATGTACTACAAACACTCTGCTCTGGAGAGCATTTCTGTAGTCACGACAGAGGAAAGTGAAGTGAAAGTCTCTCAGCCGTGTCCAACTCTTTGCGACCCCATGGACTATATAGTCCATGGAATTCTCCAGAATACCGGAGTGGGTACCCTTTCCCTTCTCCAGGGGATCTATTGAACCCAGGTCGCCTGCATTGCAGGCAGCTTCTTTACCAGCTGAGCCACAAGGGAAGCCCAAGAACACTGGAGTGGGTGGCCTATCCCTTCTCCAGGGGATCTTCCCAACCCAGGAATTGAACCGGGGTTTCCTCCAATGCAGGCGGATTCTTTCCCAACTGAGTTATGCAGGAAGGCCACATGACAGGGGAAGCACTCTGTTATGATTTGACAATGTTGGGAGGAAGAGGTAGATGAGAAGTGTGTGTATGCGTATTTGTCTAGTAGCGGGTGGGGTGGAAGGACTAGAATGAGAGCTGAATTATTTTCTTCTATCGTAGGAAGTGAATTGATAATTCCTTTACTAAAAAACAAAAAAAAGTAGCAATATAAATATCTTAATTATGTATATGAAAGACAAAAATCATCTAACAAAAGCTTCAAAATGGTTAATTTAAGGGTCAGAAATAATTGGGGTCTAGAATGGGAGACTGCTATTGTAACATGCCTTGTAGAAGGATTTGAGTCTTTAAATCATCTTCATGTATAACTTTGCTAAAAAAAAAGTAAGGTACAGGTAAAATGCATAATGATACTGAGAGACATGACTGGGGAAATAATGAATGACAAGAGATAATTGCATAAATTTAAGATAAGACCCTGAGAGGAAACAGAAAGTCTTAGGAATATCTTTTTGATGCATCTGAATAAAGCTGCACTCTTTGCTTTCTATTTGAAAAAACATGTTTTATTTAATGAAAATTTCTTCAATGGTAATTTATGGATAAATTGAAAAACATTTTGGAGTGAATGAAGATATAGTAGAAGGATATGTCCAATGAAATAGCATTTATGTAAAATCTCCAAATGCAAAGTGATGCTGCTTATTGGGTATGGATATTTATATGTGCAGTGCAGTTGTAAAAATCTACATCAGGAAGGTAAAGAGGGAGAGTAGGCAAATTATCAGTGTCAGGATTGAGAATGGCATTCTGTATATTCTACATATATGAAAAGGATAATAATAAGGAAAATTTTTCAACAGCTTTATTCCAGCAAATCTTGTAGCTTACATGAAATGGTTTAATTATTTGTGTTACATTAATTAATAATACACACTTTTAATACCTATCATGGCATCCGGTCCCATTACTTCATGGCAAATAGATGGGGAAACAGTGGCTGACTTTATTTTTCTGGGCTCCAAAATCACTGCAGAAGGTGACTGCATCCATGAAATTAAAAGACGCTTACTCCTTGGAAGGAAAGTTATGACCAACCTAGATAGCATATTAAAAAGCAGAGACATTACTTTGCCAACCAAGGTCCATCTAGTCAAGGCTATGGTTTTTCCAGTGGTCATGTATGGATGTGAGAGTTGGACTATAAAGAAAGCTGAGCGTCAAAGAATTGATGCTTTTGAACTGTGGTGTTGGAGAAGACTCTTAAGAGTCCCTTGGACTGCAAGGAGATCCAACCAGTCCATCCTAAAGGAGACCAGTCCTGGGTGTTCATTGGAAGGACTGATGTTGAAGCTGAAACTCCAGTACTTTGGCCACCTGATGTGAAGAGCTGACTCATTAGAAAGACCCTGATGCTGGGAAAGATTGAGGGCAGGAGGAGAAGGGGACGACAGAGGATGAGATGGCTGGATGGCATCACTGACTCAATAGACATGGGTTTTGGTGGACTCCGGGAGTTGGTGATGGACAGGGAGGCCTGGCATGCTATGGTTCATGGGGTCGCAAAGAGTCAGACACGAGCAACTGAACTGAACTAATTACCTAAACTAACTGAAGAAGAAACAGATGACCTGAACAGCAGTATATCTATTAAATGAATTAAATTCGTTGTTAAAAACCTCCCCATAAAGAAAACTGTAGGCCCTGATGACTTTACCTGTGCATAATACTAAGCATTCAAGGAAGAAGAAATACTGATTCTATGTAGATTTGTTCAGAAAACTAAAAAGGAGGAGATAACTCCCAATTTTTTCTCTAAGATCAGGGGCAAGATGAAGAAGCCTCCTCTCTGCACTTCTGTTCAAATGTCCTACTGGAGCTACTTGCCAGTGCAATAATGGAAGAAGAATAAAAGATCTTATTGAGAAGGATGCAGAATAAATGGTTTTATTTGCAGGCAATGTTATCATCTGTGTAGAAAATGTGATGAGACCTACAGAAAAGCTACTATAAATTAGAAGTGAGATAAGCAAGGTGCAGTGTCAAACATCAGTATGAAAAATATATTTCTATATGTAATTAGATATTGAAATAAAAATACCTTTTACAATACCAATAAAAATATGTACTGTTCGGTATTGTTCAGTTACTCAGTGTGTTTGACTCTTTGCAACCCCACGAACTGCAGTATACCAAGCTTTCCTGTCCTTCACCATCTCCCGGAGCTTGCTCAAACTCATGTCCATTGAGTTGATGATGCCATCCAACCATCTCATCTGTTGTCCCCTTCCCCTGCCTTCAATCTTTCCCAGCATCAGGGTAAGCTTAGAGGTAAATCTGACAGAAGATGTGAAAACTTTGTAAACTAAAAACTGTAAGCAATTGCTGAGATAAATTTAAGAAAAACAAATGAAAAATATGCTGCATGATGTATAATATTAAATTATCAGTTGTGCACATAATTGAGTTATAATTTTAAGGGAATAAATACCAAATCAAAATCTGAGCCAACTTTTTGTAGAAATTGACAAGCTGATTCTATGCTTTATATGGACTTCAAAATGGCAAAAACAACTTTTTAAAAAGAAACAAACTTGAAAGACTAATGCTATTTCCAAAATTATTATATAGCTACTGAGAATTGTTGTGTTTGCATAAATGTAGACAAACAAGTTAATGGAACAGCATAGAGAGTCCAGAAACACATACATGGTCAACTGATTTTTGACAAAAGTATAGGGACAGTTCAGAAAAGGGATATTATTTTTATGTAATGACACTGGAATACTTGAATATCTATCTGCAAATATTCGACCCATACCTCATACAATATGTAAAACTTCAAAATGGACCATTGACCCAAATTTAAAACCTAAAACTGCAAAACTTTTACAAGAAGATATTAGATAAAATTTTTGTGCTTTTGGGTTAGAACAGGCAAAGATTTCTTATGTATGACACCAAAAATACAGTCTATAAAAGTAAATTGATGTTCAGTTCAGTTCAGTCGCTCAGACGTGTCTGACTCTTTGCGACCCCATGAATCGCAGCACACCAGGCCTCCCTGTCCATCACCAGCTCCCGGAGTTCACTCAGACTCATGTCCATCAAGTCGGTGATGCCATCCAGCCATCTCATCCTCTGTCGTCCCCTTCTCCTCCTGCCCCCAATCCCTCCCAGCAACAGAGTCTTTTCCAATGAGTGAACTCTTCGCATGAGGTGGCCAAAGTACTGGAGTTTCAGATTTAGCATCATTCCTTCCAATGAACACCCAGTGCTGACCTCCTTTAGAATGGACTGGTTGGATCTCCTTGCAGTCCAAGGGACTCTCAAGAGTCTTCTCCAACACCACAGTTCAAAAGCATCAATTCTTTGGTGCTCAGCCTTCTTCACAGTCCAACTCTCACATCCATACATGACCACAGGAAAAACCATAGCCTTGACTAGACGGTCCTTGGTTGGCAAAGTAATGTCTCTGCTTTTGAATATACTATCTAGGTTTGTCATAACTTTTCTTCCAAGGAGTAAGCGTCTTTTAATTTCATGGCTGCAGTCACCATCTGCAGTGATTTTGGAGCCCAGAAAAATTAAGTCTGACATTGTTTCCACAGTTTCCCCATCTATTTCCCATGAAGTGATGGGAAAATTGATGTTAGACTTCATTAAGTTAAAATTTTCTGCTTTTAATAGAGAATAAAAAGGAAAACAATAGACTGGGAGATTATATTTGCATTAATATATCCAAGGATTTATTTATAAAAATAAAAATGATTTAAGAATTTAAAAATAATTTAAAAAATGGATAAAAGTTGAAAGACTTTCTACCAAGGAGGACCTATGGATGACAAGTAAGCATATGAACAGATGCTCAACATCATTAACCATTAGGAAAATACAAATCAAAACCACTGTGTGAATCACTATGTGTCTGTTAGAATGTTAATATTAAATGGCTGGCCATAACAAGTGTGAAGGAACTCCGATTCTCATACACTGTGTTTGTTATTTATTTGTTTATTTTTGGCTGTGCTGGGTCTTCTTTGCTGCACAAGCTTTTCTCTAGTTGAGGTGAGCGAGGCTGTTCTCTAGTCGCAGTACAGTCTTCTCATCGTGGTGGCTTCCCTTGTTGCAGAGCACATGTTCCAGGGTGTGTGGGTTTTGTAGCTGCAGCCTGTGGCTCAGTAGTTGGAGTTTCCAGGCTCTAGAGCAGAAGCTCAAAAGTTGTGATTCATGGGTTTAGTTGCTCTGAGGCACGTGGGATCCCCCTAGGTCAGAGATCGAACCTGTGTCTCTTGCAGTGGCAGGCATATTCTTTATCACTGAGCCAAGGGAAACCCACCTCATACACTGGTAATGGGAATATAAACTGGTGAAATTCTTGGAAACCATTCTGATAGGTTTTTTAATGTTAAACATACATCTACGATGTCATCCATCCATTCTACTCTAGGTTAATTACCTAAGAATACAATAGATGTCTGTACAAAGACTAGGGAATGAATGTTCATAGATGCTTGATTTGGCATAACTAGAAAATGAAAACAATATAAATGTCCATCCATAGGAGAATGGAGAANTATATATATATATATACACACATATATATATACACATATATATATATAATGGAATAGTACTCAGCAGAAGAAAGCCACAAAATGTTGACCCCCCCCCCACCGACTACAGCATGAATAAATCTCAAAATATGCAGGCAAAGGAAGTCAGACACAAAAGAGTACCAGTTCAGTCGCTCAGTCGTGTCCTACTCTTTGTGACCCCATGGACTGCAGCACGTCAGGCTTCCCTGTGCCTCATCAACTCCTGGAGCTTGTGCAACGTCCAGAGAGTCAGTGACGCCATCCAACCATCTCATCCTCTGTTGTCCCCTTCTCCTCCTGCCTTCAATCTTTCCCAGCATCAGGGTCTTTTCTAATGAGTCAGTTCTTTGCATCAGGTGGCCACAGTTTTGGAGCTTCAGTTTCAGCATCAGTCCTTCCAGTGAGTATTCAGGAATGGCTTCCTCTAGGATTGACTGGTTGGATCTCCTTGCAGTCCCAGGGACTCTCAAGAGTCTTCTCCAACACCACAGTTTGAAAGCAGCAATTCTTTAGCACTCAGCTTTCTTTATAGTCCAACTCTCACATCCATAGATGACCACGGGAAAAACCATAGCCTTGACTAGATGGACCTTTGCTGGCAAAGTAATGTCTCTGCATTTTACACAAAGGAGTCTACATTGTGCTTTTCCATTTATATAGAATTCTTGAAAGTGCAAACTAATATGACAACCAGTCTGTGGTTGCCTAACGGGAGGGGAGGAATGTTGGAAGAGAAAACCTTTTGGGGGCTATAGACACGTTCAATATGTTGATTGTGGTGAGTATTTCATGGATGTATATGTATATATTGCATGATATGTATTTCAAATAGGTGTAGTTTATTGTGTATCAGTTATATCTAAATAGAGCTCCTAAGTAATTAGAAATAAGTCACGCTGGGGCTGAATGGAAAATGAACTCTGGGGAAGAAGGTGAGACTGGAAACCAAGAGTGCAAGCATCCACCCACGTAAGGGATGAGGAACGGTTTCAGCTTGGGTGGGGCTGGGGCAGATGAGAGGACGTGGACTGCAGTGGTATTTAGATAAAGAATTAATTTGTCTCTATAGCGACTCCTCTATCCATATTTGGAATAGTATATGGAAAGGAGAGTCTTGTTATTTTCCCTATGTTGGATGTACAAGTACACTTCAACTCTAAGGAAAAGTACAGAGAGAGAAAGCTGTTTGGTGCTATGGGGAATCATAAATATTTTCATTCTGTTGAGTTACAGAGCTGATAATGTTGAGAACTGGGGGATTTTGGAAATAATAGAACCGACAGCAGTTGTGGAGAGCCTTGCTTACCACTAAAGAATGTATGACTTTCTACGCCAGGTGGGTAGTGAGGAACCCTTGAATAGTTTGAGTAGGGCAGTTACTCTGTTGATTTTTGGAGATTAAGCTGTAGCTGTTTGTAGGATGATATGAAGTTTGGGGGATGTTTTAGGTAGTGAGACTAGGTAGGGAAAGTTAGGTAAGTCTTGAAACTGTGAGATAGAAATAGAGAGATGATTGATGCAGAAAAGGACTCGGAAGGGTTATCGATTGACACTGATTGAGTTGGAGGATGGGAAGAGGGAGAGGCTTCATGACTGGGCAAGTGATAGGAGGTAGGATGCTCATAACGTTGGCTGAAATCCAATAGTTGTGTGCATTTCTAAGGGCCTTGACTCCTCCTTAAGTTCTTTCACGTGTATTTCTTCAAGAGATATGTACAAAGCTTTCTGTTATAGACAGAACATGAGGAAACAAATTCAGAGAGCTTACACTTTTATACAAATACAGACATCGCAGAGCCTATAGCAGAGTTCTCTTTTGTTCCTTCATGGAAGCTCTTTCTGGTAAAGCTACACTATATGCAACAGTGAGAGGTAAGGGTGTTATTTTCTCTTGCCATACTGCAACATACCACCCACAGAGCCAAGCTGAAATGTTGTGGTCCTTTTTATTTTGTGCTGAATGCATTGTTTCAAGGATGGAGGATGGAATGTAAGGCAGGAAGTAGGTTAAGTACAGTTGTATACAATTTGTGTGTATATGTGTGTGTAATACCAGCAAAAAACATTTCCCACAGGAAAGGAATTGCTCCCATTCTATTTACCTTTTCTGGGTGAAGGGGCTCTGATATTGTGAGTCCCAGATCATTATTGTATCATAGTGGTAATAAGCGTTAGACTTCTTACATTTGATATTTTTGAAACATTTGCTGGTTTCCTAGGAAACCAAGGCTTGAGTACTGTATAACCAAACTTTACCATAGATACTAGTTATACAATATCTCAGCAGAAAAAGAGCCTTGAGTTTTAAAACAGGAACAAAAATGTAGGTTGTTGGAATAGTATATGCTGCTTTTTTCTTTAGCCAACAAAGAAGAAAAAACACAGCCTTGAAATAGATCTTCTGCTCTAAAGAAATGTGTGTGTATGTATATAAAATAAATATGTGTGTGTATATATATATGTGTGTGTGTGTATATATATATATATGTATATGTATATAAGATCTTGTCAGATTTTATCATCTTGGTGAGTTTCTGCAGGGGTATTTCCTTTTGTGCTTTTCATTAGATTCAGAATACATTTGCCAGAGACGTTGCTGGTTAAAATTTTACAAAACTCTTGTGTCGTTTGAAGCTTGAACCAGATCTAGATGTATTGTGGAAATAGATTTAATGATTAAAGTGCTGGACCAGTGTGTTTTCTTCAGTTGTTTTATTTTTATTGTATATTAGGAAAATTCGAATAAGGTGGAATTGGAGAGATAAATGGAGTATTTCAAATGTGAAGTCTCTTTTAGTTCACTCTTAAACATATTTATGCCCATAATAAATAATAAATAAAGTAATATGACTTTAGTGTCAAAGTTATTTTCATTTCCATAGTTCATATCAGTGCTGTACTAGGTTAATGTGGTACATGGATTCATTTCTTAAAATATTGTCAGCATATTATGGTGTCATTCAATATATACCAGGTTGTATTCAACAGAAATTGGAATAAAAAATTGCAAAAGCTCTATGCGGTTCAAATTGGCAGCAAGAGAACTTTATTTTGATTCAACAGCTACCAAAATCACTCATTAATTGGTGACATGGAATGATGATTTTAGATCTCTGTGCCAACTTCCCATTTTTCTCATAAACTACCAGATATCCGTAGGCCCTGCTTTTCATAATTTAAACTATAATGTGCATGGCAATGTGGGAGAAAGAGCACTTGGCTTTGTAGTGAAATAGTTGTGGATACAGATTCATTCATTAGAGTAAGGCCCAGAGAGGTTAAGTGACTAACTCAAAGTTGAACAGGTAGTCAGTGGCATCATTTGGGGAAGGAAAGAGTTTTCCTGACCCCTAAGACTAGTGCAGTTCCTGTTATATTCTTGTGCCTTTCTGTTCATTCAAAGGCTTCCCTGGTGGCTCCGTGGTAAAGAACCCACCTGCCAGTTCAGGAGATGCGTGTTCATTCACTGGGTTGGGATGATCCCTTAGAGTAGGAAACGGCAACTTCAGTATTCCTGCCTGAAAAATCATATGGACAAAGGGGTCTGATGGGCTACAGTTCATGGGGTCAAAAAAGAGTCGGACATGATTTAGGGACTAAACAACAACATTCCTTTAAAACTTTTCAGTGGAGCCTAGAGAAAGTGATGTGTTATGCAGGACATTAGCTACAAATAGTTGTTATCTTAACTATGAAGACAACCAGAGACATCTGTCTACCTTGCCTACATCATTATTACTCCGTTAACATACTTGGTCCTTCACAGGAAAGAAAAGTTATCAAGTGAAAACTGTGGGTTAAATGATTTTTTGAAATCTTTTTTCATACTAGCATAGAGAGCAATGGGTGTTTGTAAGGGAGATTCTGTTTAAAATACAAAACAATTAAAACTTGCAATTTGCTTAGTCAAATTACATTTGCATGTTATATGTAGAAAGAAACTGCTTTAAGCATAAACCAGCCACGGCAGTAGGAATATTTTGAACAGTCTATTTCAAAGCATTGAAAAAAGAAGAAAAAAAGAGAAAGGCTCAATTAAAGAATGTCATTTTTGCCAAACATAATTCCATTTCATTCAAAGTAGCTATTTCTTTAGTAGCAGTTGGCATTGCACCTATGAGCTTCACACTCAGAACATGGAGATGCCTTTTAGGAATTCCAGTGGCACATTTAAGATAAAGTAAGCCAATACAGTATATTCACACATATATGTGGAATTTAGAAAGATGGTAATGGTAACCCTGTATGCAAGACAGCAAAAGAGACACAGATGTATAGAACGGACTTTTGGACTCTGAGGGAGAGGGAGAGGGTGGGATGATTTGGGAGAATGGCATTGAAACATGTATACTATCATGTAAGAAACGAATCGCCAGTCTATGTTCGATACAGGATACAGGATGCTTGGGGTTGCTGCACGGGGATGTTCCAGAGAGATGATATGGGGTGGGGAGTGGGAGGAGGGTTCAGGATTGGGAACTCATGTACACCTGTGGCGGATTCATGTCAATGTATGGCAAAACCAATACAGTATTGTAAAGTAAAATAAAGTTAAAAAAAAAAAAAGATAAAGTAAGCTTATAAGCATATAACACAGGCTGCTTTAATCATTTTACCTAACTTATAAATTTGTGCCCCATAACTTATAAATTTGTGCCCCATAGCTTATAAATTTAATATATTTTTTAGCCCAAAATACTCATTTGTAATTTAACATCCTCTAATACTTAGCTTGACTTCATTTATTCAACTCTATTCCCTATCTTTCATTATGGAGGTTGTACTCTATCAAAATTCTTTTATCCTGTATTGTTCCTGTGTAACATTTAGTTTAGGTATGCAAAAGAACATACTGATATGAAAGCCTGGGAGACTGTGTAGACTCTTGAGAGTTTTACATTTTATTAATTTTTTGGTCCTGCCACATAGCATGTATGATGAGAGTTTCTTTGGATGAATGTGGCTTTTTTTCTCTGAAATAAAAAGGAAAAAAACCATGTTGAGTTTTATAAAGTGATCCTTTGAAGGACTGATTTCCTCGAGAGACAGTCAACAATTTGTCAGCTGTGTTGACCGATGGACTGAAACCCATGAGAGAGAGAGAAAAAGAGAGAGAAAGAGAGAGAGTGAGTGTGTGTTTATCTTTGGGGCAGGGGAGGGTGTACTGGAGTGGGGACAAGAAAAATGTAAAGGACCCTCTTTTTTTGTCAGCTATTCCTTAGTGGCCCAAAACATTTTGAAACGGAATAGAAGAATCGAACAGATGGCAGCATTAAACAAGTGGATGGAGCTGGTGTCCTAGGTCAGGGGTCCCTACTCCCAGGCTGTGGACTCCTGCCTCCTGTCAGATCAGCAGTGGCATTAGATTAGAAATGAAATGCACAATAAGGGTAATGCTCTTGAATCATCCTAAAACCATTACCCCAACCCCCCAGTCCGTGGAAAAATTGTTTTTCATGAAACTGGTCCCTGTGCCCAAAAGGTTGGGGACCGCTGATCTAGGCAGTCATTAAAGTATAAAATGTTCTAATTTTCCTGAAAATAGAGGGATAGGCAACTTAAAATGGCTTATTTATTTTTTCTAAGTGGTTTATTCTTTCCAACTGGGTAGGAAGTGAAGTGTATTGAGAAGTCAGATAATGCTTATATTCAGTCATTTTATTGGTTACCAGAAATGGCTCAGTAGGTGGGTGATTAAATTCAGGGTTTTAAGAATTTACAAATAAAATGGTCCTTTCTTCTGAAAATGTGTTTATGACTACTAGGTTAATGGAAACTCAAACTTTTGAATATTTGTTTGGCTCTTTTTATGGGTATTTACTGATGTGTTATGTTCAAGTAGAGAAAGGCATATGTTTAAAAAATGGGAGATGTTATAATAAACATTACTTTAAAAATATATGAAAAGCTAAATTTGAGAGAGAAAGAGATCTTTTGTCCACTTCTCTTCTAGGCAAATTTGATTTGGGAGGGCTGGGATATAAATGTTAGATCTTGGTAATACTGGGTGTGTACTCAGAAAATCCAGAGTCTTGCTCATCCCTGCCAATGGATAGCTGATGGGGAGAAGTAGATGATTTGCTTAATATTTGAGGCTCAAATTAAATAACAAATGAGGCATTATCCTGCAGTGGATGGGGAGGGCATGCATATAGGCACCCTACCAGTCTGAATTACAGTGGATGTTGGACAGCGTGGATTTGAACTGTGGGTTCGGTTACACGTGTATCTTTTTCAGTAAATATAGTACCTGTATTTTTATTTTGCTGGTCTTTGAATTTGCTACGTATGAGGAAAATTTTGTGTTCAATTAGGAATCATAATATGAATCAAAGGAACCCGGGTTTGAGTCCTGATTATATTCAAACTGTTTCAGCTTCCTGCCTTTGGGTGAATCCTTTATCAATTCTTTTGGTTTTGAGGCAGACAGAGTAGCACGCTGAGTTTTGATGGTGCAGGGGATTAAAGGGATCGTCACCCCTAACTCTTGCATTGTTCAAGGGTTAGCTGTGTGCTCAAATTATTTTAACTATGTATTCCTTGCCTCCTGCAGAAGAAAAACAAGCAGAGGACACTGGGATGATTGTCACCTTACACAGAAAGAGTAGAATGTAATTATACGCCCTTCAGAGAATTGTAACTCTTCAGTGTGTCAAGTCACAGCTTGCTGGGCTTGTGTATAAAATGAAGGACATGGGCTAGTCCTGAAAGGGCATTCCAAGGAATTTAGGCGAAACCACATTCATGCTTCCTGAGGATTAAAGCAACAGAAAAAGGGGACTGTTAACACAGTGCAAACAGAATACAGAGAAGCCCAAGGTACGAGAAAGAACAGTGAAAGGTTTATGCAGGAATTCTTGATGGAGAGTTGAGTTCTGAACTAGCTTTGGAAAAAGGAAAGTAGGAACTAGTGGGTTCAGGGTAGGAAGCAGTTCCACTGAAATCCCTGAAGGTGGCTGAATTCAAGAAGTAGTAGACCAGAGATGATAGAAAATGTAAGTAAAAGTGTTAGTTGTTCAGTTGTGTCTGACTGTCTGCAACCCCACGGACTGTAGCCTGCCAGGCTCCTCTGTCCATGGGGTTCTCCAGGCAAGAACACTGGAGTGGGCAGCCTTTCCCTTTTCCAGGGGATCTTCCCAACCCGGGGTTTGATCCGCGGTCTCCTACACTGCAGGTGGATTCTTTACAGTCTGAGCCACCAGGGAAGCCCAGAGATAATGGAAGAGAAGCTGAAAGGCCAGACCAAGGAGATTCAGATGAGAATTAGGGACCAGTGGGAGCTTTTGAGCAAGGACATGCCATGATGGAATTGATGTCTGGGGAAGATCATCTCTGTGCAGGATGAGTAGAGAGAGAGGGCTGGAGAATCAGGTAGGAGGCTATTGAAGGCATGTGGCAACACGGTTGATGGAGGCTGTGGAATCATAGAAGGAAACAAGTGGGTAGATCTGAGAGATAGTGGAGAAGTATACGTGACAGATTATTTCTGTTTTTAGTTAGCCTGTTTGTGACCATTTGTTCTGCTTCCTATTCTTATGGAGCCAGTTTTGAAGAAATAATATTTCTGGGTTATTATGGACAAAGAAATGCTTTGAGGAAATTTCCCAATCGTCTTTGCTCTATATCCTGATTACAGACAACCTGGGCTATTCAAACATAGACTGGTCCTTAATTCTGTCATAAAGCAGTCACAGATCTGGTTATGCCGGGGGTCCTATCAGTATTCTGTGTTCCTGGTCTAGCGAATTCTCCTTCTTATCCAGAAAGTCTGTATGACGTTGTTTTTCTGTCTTACCTTACTCTATCGGCATTTAACCAATTCCCTTAATGTGTTAGCACTTGTCGAGCTTTATTTTTTGGCAGGCGGTAATTCAAGTTTCTGATATAAAGAAACAAATGGCCTAGTGAGAATAATGACATTTTTGGAATGTACACTTTGTGCAAAGCATGTTTCTAGGCCCTCCTTTGGCATTATTTTTTTTAGCACTTACCACCATTTGTCGAATGCTTACAATGTGCCTGGTTCTGTGCACCAAGCATTTTATTTGATACATGGGTAATCTCATGTAATTTTCCTAACAATTAGAAAGTAGCTAATTTTCTTCCTTCCATTTGATACATAAAGGAGAACAAGACAGTTCTAATGGAAGCATTGCTTTACTGTATGTTTGTAGCTGGTCTGTGATCATGTACGATACCTTATTGATTTCTTAACTGAAACATTATATAACACCTCTCAGTGGAGTCAAGATGAGAGATGGCTGAGTTTTAAAGTTCTTTTTTCTTAGATATAATTCCTGTTCTGTGTCCACAAATGAGTCAGGACCATCTATTGCTTTCTGTGAAAGTGTCCGATGGCTTCTTAACAACTCCTCTGTCATTTGTGACCATCCAACAGTGAGTTGTCCCTCGAGCTAGTGACGTGGTTATCACTGGGAAGTTTTCACTAAAAGCTCAGTGACTTCCTTAATGCAGATGTCTGAGATGTTGGAGGAGGGGAAGGGAAGTCGTATTTAATGGCGTTTGAGATCTTTCCCAACCCTGAAATACTTTTATGACTCTAAGTTCCATTAAAACTATTTCAGAACAGTTGAAAGTAGAGCAGCAATTCTTAGGTCAGTGTTTTATAGCTTTTGGCCAAAGGCCATTCAAAGGTTAACTTGAGCAAAGAGAGATGAATATAATAGGATTTGGGGGGGAAACATTTTTGAACAGAAACCAAGTTGGAGTAACTTTATGTGCAAAAAGGAGGTAATTTTTAAGGGTAAATTTCAGAAGAGAAATCTTCAGATCAGTATAGTACTATGCCATTTAACTTTTAGACTATAAAATTATCTGACTTTTAAAAAAAGTCAGTAAAAATAGATTCTAAACAGAATGTTGGCATTCGGTGAGCTTCTAAAGTAGCTTAAGTTCTCAAGGAAGCCTTGCAAATGATAATTTTATTTTCATTACAGAAAGCATTTATTGCACACTTCTGTCTGTGCCAAACACTGTACTAAATGTTCTATAAGGATTTTTCTCTACAATTTTTACTCTAACTCCATGAGGTAAATATTATTATTGGCATAATTTTCAAATGAGTATTTCAAAGCTAAGGAAAGTAAAGAAATCTCCTAAAGATGGTATCTGGATTTGAACATAGATCTGATTCCTATATCTGCTCTCTGTAGCCTACTATTTTTCTCAGTGCCTCTGTAAAATACACAGTTTCACCTATAAAAAATGACTGTATGTATCATGCTTGTTTATGGTGTACCTTTCCGTAGAGTTGAAGCATTCTTGCTTGGATAAGTAAGCTAGGTTAATTGAAGGGAGAAGCCACAGCATATTTATTGGTTCTGAATGTTAAGCTTCAAATTATTTTGGAACCTGGTCTCTTAGTAACTGAATGTGTGGCTGTTACATGTTAGATAAAATAAAAAGAAATTCATGTGAAATCCTAAGCCATATCTTAGACTTGAATACAGAGTACTTTGATAAATGAATAGTTGTTTTTCAAAGATTTTTTTCTTTCTCAGCTCCCAAAACACAAAAAGCATCATGTTTTAGTAATTTGAAAATATAGCCTTCTTGGTGCTTACTTGTAAATATATAGCATTTTAAAAATCAGGCTGTGCTGTCCCTGTTCATCAGCATGGCTCACTTCTACCAATTATCTTAAGTAAAGGAAAATTCAATTTTCAGTGAGTGATGGAAAATGAAAGGACATATTCATACTTAGCGAGTTGTCTATCTTTGTAGTTTTTTACTTTTTTATACTTTTGCCTGAAAGTATAAATGTATTTCATAAATCTTAAATATCTCAGTATTTACATAAATCTTTATGATTATCTGAAATGGCCAATTAAATCTTGAAAGAAAATCTGGAGTATCAGAAATACACATTTTAAACTCATGATACATAAGTGTGTACAGTTAAATATACTTATCAAGGAAAATTAATCATGCCTCTGCCTCAAAAAACTCATGTTTTGGTAGAAAAAATTTTGGTGAAACAAAAATTCATGAAACCATTTTCTACTCTCATTAAATGACCCTGTTCATTTCCTGTTTTGATTTTGGACATTATTCCAAGATGATCTCTCTAGAGAGTGTAAAATTCATGCTCTAAAAATATAATGACAATTTTAACCTCACCACAAGGCAAGTCTTTCCATTTTCCAGTAAGTTTATATTGAGGTGCTTAAGAGGAAACTACTTAGAATTAAGTATAGTGGTTTTTTACTTTTTAAATAAGATTTTTGGATTTATATTGACAATTATATTTTTACCAATTATCTAGGGAAGTTATCATTTATGTCCATCAATGGAGAAGCAATTATTCACTTGCAAAAGGAAACTAATCTCTCCTTTAATGGGAAGAAATAGTCATCATGAACTTGGAAACTTACAAATGAGCACAAATTTCCAAGTGAAATGGCAACCCACTGCAGTATTCTTGCCTGGAGAATCCCATGGAGGGAGGAGCCTGGTGGGCTACAGTCCATGGGGTCGCAAAGAGTTGGACACCACTGAGCGACTTCACTTTCACTTTCCAAGTGTCAGAAGGTTCTCAGTATATCAGTGTCAGTAAGGCCTAACTTTAATTTTTTTTTCCTTTAGCATTTGTAACCTTTGGATGGTTTATTGAAGGGTTTTTAAAAGCATCTTTCAAGAAAAAGTTTTGGAGTTTTTTTTTTTTTTAATTTTTATGAAAGTTAGTTGTGGACTAGAGTTGTGGAACTTGCTCTCTAGAATTGTGAACCCTTGAAAATAGCAGAGATTACTTCCATTTTATAAGAGAACATTGCCTTAAGTTAAATAATGATGAACTATATAAATATTAGGAGGAGTGAGATTGCAATGGGGAGGAGATTTAGATTTTTCTGACTTTGCTAAAATTACAACAAACTGAGGCCCACTGTGTGGAAGACAGAAAAGGTATGCAGAAGGACATTTCAAGTCCTGAAGCCAGTCTTTACACACACCACTGCTTTCTGTAGGCTCAGTATATAATTTTTTCTGTCTTTCTTTCTTCAGAACATTCTCATATTATTTTCTTGGTGCATTTTCTGGTTTCTGTTTGTTAGCTGCTTGCCAACTCTGTTAAAATCAGAGAAGCACATATGGGGGAGATTGTATTTGATGATTTGCAACATCCATGCAGGTATAATGTGTACGACTTAAAGTTTCTGTAATGAACTTGGTGCACTTGACATAGACACGTCCCGTAATAGATCAGGCAGAATCTTCAGTAAATGCTATCATTTTTCCCCTACTATGCTGCATTTCCCTAGTATGCGGCATGTATACTAAATGCCTCTTAAGTATTTTAAAGAGATGCTCTAATAAAGCTGAGAGCCATTGTAGCAATTTCCCATTACTACTCTAACAAATTACAATAAATTTAGTAGCTTAAAACAATACAAATTTGCTACATTTGCATCTATAGGTTAGAAGTCAGATGAGTCTCTCTAGGCTAAAATGAAGTAGGTCTAGTCAGTTTCTTTCTTGGAGCTCTCTGGAAGAACCTATTACCATTTCTAGCTTCTAGAGACTCCCTACATTTCCTGGTTTTTTACTTTTTTCCATCTCCAAAGCCACCAGAGGCTGATTCATTCTTATTACTCTGACTCTGGTTCTCCTGCCTCTCTTAGTTACCAGGACCCTTATGATTTCATTGATAAAGTCATCTCCCCATCTCAAGGTCTGTGGAACCCCTAATAATATCTACAAGTCCCTTTTGCCATATAGTGATAGTTGCTCAGTTCAGTTTAGTCACTCAGTTCAGTTCAGTTGCTCAGTTGTGTCCAACTCTTTGTGACCCCATGGACTGCAGCACGCCAGGCCTCCCTGTCCATCACCAACTCCCAGAGCTTACTCAAACTCATGTCCATTGAGTCGGTGATGCCATCCAACTATCTCATCCTCTGTCACCCCCTTCTCTTCCTACCTTCAATCTTTCCCAGCATCAGGGTCTTTTCAAATGAGTTAGTTCTTCACGTCAGCTGGCCAAAGTATTGGCATTTCAGCTTCGGCATTAGTCCTTCCAATGAATATTCAGGACTGATCTCCTTTAGGATTGACTGGTTGCAGTCCAAGGGACTCTCAGGAGTCTTCTCCAACACCACAGTTAAAAAGCATCAATTCTTTGGTGCTCAGCTTTCTTTGTAGTCCAACTCTCACATCCATATGTGACTACTGGAAAAACCATAGCTTTGACTAGATGGACTTTTGTTGGCAAAAGTCACTCAGTTGTGTCCAACTCTGTTTGACTCCAGCCTCCTCTGTCCATAGAATTCTCCAGGCAAGAATACTGGAGTTGTTAGCCATTACCTTCTGCAGGTGATCTTCCTGACTCAAGGTTTAACCTGGATCTTCTGAATTTCAGGTAGATTTTTTGCCATCTGAGCTTCTAGGGAAGTCCTTTGTCATATAAAGTATTAATGATATACTCCCAGACTCAGGGATTAGAAAGTGTACATCTTTGGGAAGCCATGCCTTCTGCAGGCATAGGCATTTTTTTTTTAATGATTGAAAATGGTCTTTGGTTTGGGAAATTATTAGATACCATTTTTTTTTTTTTGGATAGACTTAATCATAACTTTGTACCCATGAGTTTTTTATTTCTCTGCATTCTACATGGGGGCAAATTTGAACTATCTGTAATTAAATAGCTACAGTACTGAAGTTCATTACAAATAATAATTGATAACATTCATTGAGCACTACACTGAGAGCTGGGTACTTTTTAATGCCTTATCTCACGGAATCCTTACAACCCTCTGCAGAAGAGATGATTTTTCTCCCATTTTACAAATGATAAAATTGTAGATTTGAAATTTTAAGTAATTTTCCCAAGGCTGCCCAACCAGCGAATGACAAGTGTGATAGGAACACAAGTCATGTGACGCCAAGACTGGTTCCTGTATGTGCACTCACAACTGCTCAGTGATAGAGATGTTTGTTTGCAAATCTCATCACTCATGTATGCATTCACAGTGGGCACCCCGCAGTGCTCACTGAATTCATAAATGGCCTTATGCAATGATTTGCTCTCTTGATTTTCTGGCTGGTTCCATAATAGGTGGGATAAATATGAACTTAATGGCACAGTATTAAGCACCAGTGCTGCGCGGTTGTCCTCAGTGTTCTCCAGGGTGGTTGGTCTCCGTGTTGGCAGCAGCCTCAAGACCAGGCCCTCGGTATTGCTGTCCCTCTGGTCCTGGTATTCTGTGCACATCTGTCATACCTCTGCTCTCCACATAGTGTCATCTCCCTCCTAAACATTTTGGCAGCAGCTTTAGAAACAACTGCCTCCCTAACCTAGGTAAAAACTAGCTGCTCTCTATCAAATGTGGATGGCCCTTGGCCGTTCATGCTTTAATCTTTCTCAGGAGTGACTTTGATCTAAAGCCATAGAATTAAATCCTTGGAGCCCTACCATTCCACATTATGTAGCAAAGGGCAAAACCCATGTGAAAGGCATATATGGTAGAACAAATTGAAATTATACAGCCCGAGGCATCCATCTTGCAAGGATGTCACCTGTGGACAAGTTCAGTATGGCACCAAGAGGCTTTTGTTTAAGCCATGTGAAAGCCTGGTGATGTCAGGCAAGCTCGTTAATCTCTTTGGGGAGAATAAAGACCTTGGCATGTCTGGGTTGACTCTTGTGGGTATATACATGTGATTAAGAGTCAGTCATTGATGTCTAAGGAAACCATGATTTCCTGAGGGAAAACTCGCATGGAATAACCTAATTCATGTAAATCAAAATTACAAGCTCTGTGTAATTATCACTGGACACATCCTTCTTGATTTTCTTCTAAGAGAAAAAGCAGCCCTGACATTTGGAAACTGATCCAATGCTCAAAGTAAGACTTCAGAGTTCTAACAAGGTGATTTGCGGCTTTAAAGCAGAGCCATGTGGTTCTCTTTGGACATAAACCATCTTATATACTATCTTTTTCAGACTGGGTAATTGGCCAAGCAGCAAAATACTGGACATCTTCCACTTTCTCTACATGTGTAACGGATGCCATAGCAATTACAGCTTTTGGCTTGCTCTAGTCTATAGGTTAGATTTATTGAGATATCCAGTCGTAGAATTGCCTGTGCTTTTTGATGGCATCCAATTTAGAATGAACCTGCAGTTCCTTAGAACCTCCTTAAAATTATCCAATAAGAGCCCCGATCCTATAACCAGTTCTTTCTAACATTGCTGGGATGCCTCAGAGCTCCCCAAAGGGTGTATTTTCCCTCCCTGGAATGAAGAACAAACCCAACTTGTCAACTGCAGCTAAAAACGTTTAGCTGAAGGGCACTGACATTTCTAAAAACTAATTCACTCAATGACTGAAATCAGATAGTTGTGAAAAATCTTGGGATTCTACAACCGTGTTTAACTTAGTTCTTTAAAAATAGGACTTGGTTCTTTAAAAGTATATTTTCTTATTTTTATCCATATACATGGTTGAACAAATCAGTAAGACTTGAAGGGCTTGTAATGAAGAATAATATTCCTGCACGTCCTTTCCATCTGGTCCCAAAAGGAAACATGATATGGGTGTCATTACTCTCTCTAATCAGAAACTTGACTACTATATTTAATTTCCAAGAACTCCTTCCTGTTCTGATTATCCTTTCTTCATTGTGTCCTCTTATACTTTTTTTTTTTGATGCAATATCCTCTTGAGTTTCTCCTGTGTAGACACAGATTTGATGTCATTATATTCTTATTATTAATATCAGGCTTCCCTGGTGGCTCAGAGGGTTCAGCATCTGCCTGTGATACGGAAGGCTCAGGTTCGATCCCTGGGTTGGGAAGACCCCCTGGAGAAGGAAATGGCAACCCACTCCAGTATTCTTGCCTGGAGAATCCCAAGGACAGAGGAGCCTGGTGGGCTACAGTCCATGGGGTCGCAAAGTCAACACGACTGAGCGACTACACTTAGCGCTTACTTAAGTAAATTTTCTGCCTCTCAAACACTATGTGCATGTGTTTGTGTGTTATGCATTTTGCTTTCACCTTTGGGTTTTAGAAGTGATCTTAGCTTGTTTGTTCATATTGACAGGAGTGAAGGTTTTAGAGGGTCGACTCATGATTTTGGGGGTAGACCTTGATAGCACAGACAACCCTCATACTTTTGATCCCTAAATGCCAGAATGCTAAAACTTGTGTTCTTATCTACTAATTGGTAATTCTGTCCTAACTGTAAACAGTCATATATGAAGGTTTTATGCATGAAATTTGTCTTTAGCTTAATGAAGTATAGCTTCAATGTATACTTCAATGTCTGCTGCTGCTGCTGCTAAGTCGCTTCAGTCGTGTCTGACTCTGTGCCACCCCAGAGACGGCAGCCCACCAGGCTCCCCCGTCCCTGAGATCCTCCAGGCAAGAACACTGGAGTGGGGTGCCATTTCCTTCTTCAATCTATTAAAAACGAAAAGCCCAGTATGGCTTTAATTGTGATTGTCATATAATCTTTCTGTTTGCTCACAGAAAACCAAGGGAAAGTCCAAAAAGGCTCTCTGACAGTCTACTTTGTATATTAGTGCTCTCTTTGACCTCTTAGGCAAAACTACTCAAAAACAGTCTATTATTGTGCTCATCTTAGTGCTGTCTCAGATCAGCTCTCCACTGAGTTTATGCTGCTGGGCTGCGCTTAGTCGCTCAGACATGTCCAGCTGTTTGGGACCCCATGGACCACAGTATGCCAGGCTCCTCTGTCCGTGGGGATTTTCCAGGGAATAATACTGAAGTGGCAGCCTACCCTTTCTCCAGGGGAACTTCCCGACCAGGAATTGAACTGGGGTCTCCTGCATTGCAAGCAGATTCTTTACCAGCTGAGCTACCAGTGAAGCTCCCATTGAGTTTGTATATGACCCCAAATATTCTAACTTACTTTTTATGCCAACCCTTTGAGTCACTTTCCACATTCTCCATATAATTTTCAAAATATTGCCATTAAAATTTTTTCCTTTGCTTTGAAAAATGAAAATTTTCATGATAATTAAAAAAATCTGGTTAGAATTACAAGCATGGATAGTGATTCCCTAATTTTAGTTGAATCCAGATTTGCACATATACCCAACTGTTTGCACATATAAATTTGAACTCTAATGTCAGTCTGTTTGCATGGAATTCAAAAGTTCTTCTAATATTTTAAGAATAGATTAGTTATTTTTATCAGTATCTTTGTGTGGGACATTAAAATGATCTCAATTTGCATTTAGTGTCTTTTGTCATAAGTTACTTCATCTGCTTTGCATCTGTGTCTTGCTTTGGAAAACTAATGCTGCTTGAGCTTTTAAGTCCTAACTTTCAAAGTAAGCAAAAAATTAAAAAATATGGAAAATTCATGGTATAGCAGCATGGCTCTCTAGGCTGAAGAGAGTTCATGCTGAAACGCCTAGTGTCTATCTACACTTAGAGTAAGGAATATAGGATTGCAAGTCAAATGCATCTAGTTTTCTAGGGTCTGATAAACAGTCTTTTGTAAAGTCCTTTAATTGCCATGGGAATATATTCTACATTTGCAGTCATTGAAATTAAATACTTAGTAATTAGAAGTTATATGTTATTGCTTATTTAAAAAGAAACAAGTACTTTAAAAAATGGTAAAAATTCAATATTCATGTTTCAAGCTTAGTGTTAATAGGCATTGATTCAGCAGCAAAGACTTTAATTTGATGAAAATGTATGCTGATATAATGAAAATAAATACATTTTAATGAGAGTCTGTTTTAGTTACTGGTAATTATGATCTTCAAGATGCCATCTTAACTTCCAGATTTTAGTACAACGTTCACTCTGGCCTGTTGGTTATCTGGATTAGGGTCCTGGTGAAATTTTCAGGTGATCTCATAGTGATGATAATGATATCTCACTCTTGTAAGCCCTCTATGGTTTTTGAAATGCTTTCACATGCATCATCTCATTATCTTTACCACTACCTCCAAGTTTTCAAAGCAGGAAAACATACTAGAAAATATATGCAGGAATGTGCTTAAATGTCTGCCTGCAAAAGCTTGGAGGTCTTAATTGAGTGACAAATCTTTTTCCATAATAGTGACACTCTAAGGAAGAGTCAGGTGAGAAAGTCAGGCAGGTAGCCAAGGAGAGAACCTCACAGGCCTTCAGAAATGTATACTTGCAGGTGATGCGAACAGGACATCTACAAGCCATATTTGAACTGTACATGTATTTTCTTTTGCCAGGATGGTGTTTTGAACATTTAGGATTTAATTCCTTTCGGTAGCCAAGTAGCCCAAATCCTCACCAATCTGTATTCCCTTTCCCCTGGCCTGAGCTTACTCGTTTGTATCGACTTTCCTAGTTCTCAAGAAAGGGCTATCTTGTTCTCTTTCTCTGGAAAACTCTAGCCACATTTTGTTCTATGTGAATAGGGCTCTCAGGAGCAGTATTGGCCATTTGGAAGACTTTTGATTTTTGATTTTTTTTTAATCTGGTGTGAAAGATGGAGGGACCTCATCTTGTTGAGTGCAATTAGGAAGACTTCAAGAGGAGGTGACTTCTAAGATGGACCTTGAAGAAATGAACTTCATTCTAATGGTTTTGCTTAGATGCTCTGACTCATAGGGAACAACTGGAAAGTTGGGGAGCTGGCTTGTTGAAAACTTGAGTAAATCACTGCTTGTATATATACGACTGAGTCACCAACACAACTGCTCAAGTCAGAAGCCTGTGAGTCATACGAAACCTCTTCTGTCTTCTACCCTGTTTGACTGTTAGAGACTTCAATGTTTTCCTTTCTAAATATTTCTCCAGTATCCTCTCCACTCTGTCGCATTATTGACTCAATCGTGGTTCAGGCCTTAATAATTTTTCAGCAAATTGTCTGACTCTCTTACTATGAGGGCCCCCTGACAAAAAGCCTCCAATAACTTTCCATAGTCTTCATGTTAGAGGGAAAGTTCCTAGCATTAAGAGTCCAATATGCTTTAATTCCTGCATTTCTCTTCATTATAACCTCTTGCTGTAAACTTTTACTATCAAACTGCTTGTAGTTCCCTGAATGCATCATTCTCTGTCCTTTGGCTTTGGTCATTGGCTTCCTAGGCGGTGCAGTGGTAAAGAATCAGCCTGCCAATGCAGGAAATGGAGAAGCCAGTTTGGTTGGTGGGTTGGGAAGATCCCCTGGAGGAGGAAATGGCAACCCACTCCAGTATTCTTGCCTGGAAGATTTCCTTCAAAAGGGGAACTTGGCGGGCTACAGTCCATGGGGTCACAAAGAGTCAGACAAGACTGAGCATGCATGCAGGCACCTTTAGTCATATGGTTCTCTTTGTAGGAAACAACCTTTCCACACTTGGCTGATAGTGTCTTACTTCCTTGCAAGGCTTATATCTAGCATTACCTCCTCAAGGATGTTTTGCCTGGTTCTTACTTATGGATGGTCTTCAGTTGAAACAGCGAGGAAAGGCCAAGATTTTTGAAGACTTGGCTGGCAATGTCTTACTTCCTTGCAAGGTGTTATCTAGCATCACCTCCTCAGGTTCTTACTTATTGATGGTCTTCAGTTGAGACAGCGAGGAAAGGCCAAGATTCTTGAAGAGATGGTCAGTCTCTCATGCCCATCTTGACTTGCTTTCTGCCCATCTTTTAAAGCACTGGCTGTTGTTGCAACAATCAGACGTGCATAGTTGTAACCCAAGAGCACCATGTCTCAACTATAATTCACCTTCCTCTTTTCTGAGGCCTCCCCTGGTGGCTCAGAGGTTAAAGCGTCTGCCTGGAATGCAGGAGACCAGGGTTCGATCCCTAGGTCAGGAAGATCCCCTGGAGAAGGAAATGGCAACCCACTCCAGTACTCTTGCCTGGAGAATCCCATGGAGGGAGGAGCCTGGTGGGCTACAGTCCATGGGGTCGCAAAGAGTTGGACACGACTGAGTGACTTCACTTTCACTTTCACTAGGTGTGTGAACTTGGAAGAGAATGGTACTTAACATTTCTTGGGGAATCCTAGACCAGTGGGATATGGACACCATATACAAGTATTCTCTGGTCTTATGTTTCCTACAGACAATTCTAAGGTATGTTCTATGGAGTTTCCACTGGCATTGAGCCCCAGTTGCCATGTAGGTGATTGATTGAATTGGCTGTCTTTCCTTCCCTGAGTCTCTCTTCCTTTTCTTGCTTCTTGGGACCAATTCCCCAAAGAAACTATGTGCACAGAGAGTCTTCTCAGTCTCTCTTTTCTGGATCCCAGGCTAAGACCAAAGATACAGAAGCATGAGTATATGTGAAGTGATCAGATTCTCAAATTTCATATGTATTTTCAGAATTCTTAATTTCTAGATGTATTTTTTGTTCTAAAACTGACATGTCTGAGAGTATATGTGAAAGAGTAATCAATAAAATACTTCTGAGTATTAAAAGTTGCATTCTGTGAATTAGAATAGAATAGAAGGGAATTAGAATAGAGACATAACTTCATTAAGAAAGAAAAGTAGTGATGGAAAATTTCTGAGGGTTAAGAATTTATTCATGTACTCTTTTAAAGGAAAAGTTGTCCATTTTTACTCAGTATAATGTTTAGAGGTTTTGTCAAGACAAACGTACAATACTTATTCATCAGCAGTTCTTACTGTATGCATATAAGGCAAGTACAAATCTACTACAGCTGGCTAACCTTGTTGATTATTACTTATTTTGAAACTGCATGCACTTTTAAAAATGGATGATGGTGGATGATGAAAGAGTAATACAAGTTTTATTTTAAAATGTCAATATTTACCAGTTTCAAAGAATTACATCCATTGCAACTATTTAAACATATGATGAAAAATTTGGGGGGCCCAGTTTAAAAATATGAATTGAGGCACATATTTCTAAAGTGTGTGCCTCGATTCATATTTTTTTAAAGAATTATTTTTTCTAAAGAATTATTTTAGAGGAAATGTGAGCAAAAATCTGAAGATCCTTGGTTTAGACCAGAGGTTCCTAATGGTGGGTCCCATTGGAAACACCTAAGCAAGTTGAAAATACTAATGCCTGGGTCCCACTGGTAGACATTCTGATACAGCTGATCTGGGGTAAGCCCCAGGAACTGTTAGTTTTTTAAAATTTATTTTTTAATTGAAGTATAGTTGATCTACAGTGTTGTATTAATTTCTGGTACATAGCAAAATGACTAAGTTATACACACATATACATTCTGTTTTTAATATTCTTTACCATTATGGTTTATCTCAAGATACTGAATATAGTTCCCTGTGCTATACAGGAGGATTTTGTTGTCTATCCATTCTGTGTTTAATAGTTTGCATCTGCTAACCCTAAGCTCCCCGTCTATCTCGCTAACCCACCACCTCACCCCTTTGGTAACCACCGGGGGTTCTTTATGTCAAAGAGTCTGTTTTGTAGATAGGTTCATTTGTGCCATATTTGAGATTCCACATATCAGTGCAATCGTATGCTATTTGTCTTTCTCTTTCTGACTTGGTCACTTAATATGATAGTCTTTAGTTGTCAGGAATTATTTTTTTAAAGGCTTATTAGCAGGTTTACATAGTGTTAGAGATGACCTCCATTGTCTAAGACTCACTCCGGTAATAATCCAGACATAGCACCCACCACGTTGCACAGAAATGAGGTTAACTTAGATGCTGGCAAGAGCCAGGTGTCAAATGGACCAGGTTGGGGAACTGGAGCACATGTTCCCTTCAAAGGAAGCAGCTCAGACTTTGTTTCAGCCAGTGCTTGACTTGCTGGTAAATGGGCTCAGAGATGCCAAACATGATTTTTTTAAAAACTTTTTATTTTTTATTGAAGTGTAGCCGATCAACAGTGTCGTGATAATTTCAGGTGAAAGCGAAGGCACTCAGCCATACATATTCATGGATCCATTCTCCCCTAAACGCCCCTCCTCTCCAGGCTGCCACATAACATTGAGCAGAGTTCCACGTGCTATACAGTGGCTTCTTGGTTATCCATTTTAAATACAGCAATGTGTACATGTCCATGTTCTATTTTTTAAGCAAAGCAGGAAATCTAGTTCTTTTTTTTTAGACACGAAATACACAATTTTAGAGCATTGTTTAAAGTTTTCCTCACTCCTCTTTATTTCATTTTTTTACAGTGCCATTTCAGGCCACGTATAATTGTGAGTCAGAGGGCATCCATGGGCCTGCAGTTTTACAGTCACTGGAAACATTACACAAGAGTCTTGCCCTGTAACCAGTAGGATCTCCAGGACAGGGACAAGATGTCACTCTTGCATTACTTCCCTGACACTTGGAATATGAAGGTTGAGATATGTACTCATAACAAATGATGTTCTTTAAGTTTTTGTTCAGGGTTCTCAAAGAAAATCGGACAGTTGGAAAAGCGCGCTTCATCCATTTGTAGATTGTTTACTCCAAAGCTGTACAAATTATCTTGTATCTTTCTTCTTTATGGGTAGATAAAATTATTTGATGGTTATTCTAGGAAAGGTGAGAGACCAGCTGTTTATTAGCAGAAAATTTTGAAAGTTTCTCAGAAAGTTAAACAATAAACTTTACAAAAATATGTTTCATTTATTTTTGTAAATTNACAAAAATATGTTTCATTTATTTTTATAAATTTTAACTCTGATAGCAAATAATTCTAGATACTTCTCATTGTAACTAAACATATCATTTAATATTTGCAGATCAGGAACTACAAAGGAAACTAATATTGTAAAGGAAGGAACTTGAGCAAAAGTATGCCACCTAAGTCTTTAAAGGCTAGAAAAATCTACCAGGAACATTAGTCATCACCAAAAAAGATAAACACTTTGACTACTGATTGGCTAAAATGGTATATGAGAAATACTTGGAGATTAATGAATATTTGGAGATTAATCCAGTATGGTTTATTTCCTCAAACAGAATGTTGGTATGTCCAGTTCATCCTTTTAGCCTTTTTTAGCTTAGTATTTAACCAGGAAATTGAGTGGGTGGCATACGGCAAAAGATGGTCAGTTTTACATGTCTTGTTCTGAGACATCAGTTCAGTTCAATCGCTCAGTCGTGTCTGACTCTTTGTGACCCCGTGAACTACAGCATTCCAGGCTTCCCTATCCATCACCAACTCCCAGAGCTTTCTCAAACTCATGTCTATTGAACTGATGATGCCATCCAACCATCTCATCCTCTGTCGTCCCCTTTTCCTGCCCTCAATCTTTCCCAGCATCAGGGTCTTCTGCAGTGAGTCAGTTCTTTGCATCAGGTGGTCAAAGTATTGGAGTTTCAGCTTCAGTATCAGTCCTTCCAATGAATATTCAGGACTGATTTCCTTTAGGGATGGACTGATTTGATCTCCTTGCAGTCCAAGGGACTCTCAAGAGTCTTCTCCAACATCACAGTTCAAAAGCATCAATTCTTCGGTGCTTAGCTTTCCTTATAGTCCAACTCTCACATCCATACATGACCACTGGAAAAACCGTAACTTGACCATGTGGACCTTTGTTGACAAAGTAATGTCTCTGCTTTTTAATATGCTGTCTAGGTTGGTCATAGCTTTCTTCAAAGGAGCAAGCATCTTTTAATTTCATGGCTGCAGTCACCATCTTTCACTTTCATCAAGAGGCTCTTTAGTTCTTCTCCACTTTCTGCCATAAGGGTGGGTGGTGTCATCTGCATATCTGAGGTTATTGATATTTGTCCCGGCAATCNGCATTCCAGGCTTCCCTATCCATCACCAACTCCCAGAGCTTTCTCAAACTCATGTCTATTGAACTGATGATGCCATCCAACCATCTCATCCTCTGTCGTCCCCTTTTCCTGCCCTCAATCTTTCCCAGCATCAGGGTCTTCTGCAGTGAGTCAGTTCTTTGCATCAGGTGGTCAAAGTATTGGAGTTTCAGCTTCAGTATCAGTCCTTCCAATGAATATTCAGGACTGATTTCCTTTAGGGATGGACTGATTTGATCTCCTTGCAGTCCAAGGGACTCTCAAGAGTCTTCTCCAACATCACAGTTCAAAAGCATCAATTCTTCGGTGCTTAGCTTTCCTTATAGTCCAACTCTCACATCCATACATGACCACTGGAAAAACCGTAACTTGACCATGTGGACCTTTGTTGACAAAGTAATGTCTCTGCTTTTTAATATGCTGTCTAGGTTGGTCATAGCTTTCTTCAAAGGAGCAAGCATCTTTTAATTTCATGGCTGCAGTCACCATCTTTCACTTTCATCAAGAGGCTCTTTAGTTCTTCTCCACTTTCTGCCATAAGGGTGGGTGGTGTCATCTGCATATCTGAGGTTATTGATATTTGTCCCGGCAATCTTGATTCCAGCTTCTTGTGCTTCATCCAGCCTGGCATTTTGCATGATGTACTCTGCATATAAGTTAAACAAGCAGAGTGACAATATACAGTTCTGGGGTACATTAATGGAGAAGGACAGGGCAACTCACTCCAGTATTCTTGCCTGGAGAATCCCAGGGATGGAGGAGCTTGGTGGGCTGCCGTCTGTGGGGTCGTACAGAGTCGGACATGACTGAAGCGACTTAGCAGCAGCGGCAGGGGTATATTAAAGAGCTATTTCTTGAAGCTTTAAAAATGTCTTTTTCTTCCATCAAAGGTCTAATTATCTTCCCATATATAAACTCTAGACAGTGAACTCTGCATGCCAGTGTTACAAGTGACTTCACTATTTTCCTTAGAATTGGCGTATATAGCGTAATTCACACAAGTTGTTTGACCTTTGAACATGAAAGGGTATGGTTCAGGTGATTGATTTGTTTTAGAATGCATGTGATAACAAGTTGTCAGTCTCCTGGTGGCTGTTCAGAGTGTATGGTTTTTCACTCCTTTTTCATTCAAACAATTTTTATTGAGCACCAGCTAGGTATTATAAGAAAGGCTCAGCCAAGTATTAGAGATTTTCCCCCTCTGTGCAGGCTTTCTTGATAGGCTTTGAAATCCTTTTGTGTGAGTTTGCTGGGAAGGGGAGAGGGACATACCTGGCCCAGTTTATATGTCAGAATTGTAAATGTCTGTAGTAAGTTTTCTCAATAAACAATCATATGATCCAATATGCAGTAAGTGGCTATATAGCTCAGAAGGATACACTTCACCTCCCCCCCCCGACTTAGCTAAAGGAATAAACAAAAATCAAAATTTCCTATAAACTTTATGAGTGGGTTTATAGTAGAAAAATTGACTCAATGCTCTCTTATACAGAAGAATATTATAACTAGATCTTTTTAAAATGAATGGTAGAACCTCCATCATTTGTTCTTATTTCCATCTTGGTTTATTTGAGTTTGGGTCTCTTTAGGCCAGATAGCTAGTTGGATGTTGTCTTCCTAAGGCTATTTGCTCTAAGTTGATTCCTGGTTTTCGTAGTCAACTGGCCCAATGATTTAATATATATCGTGGATGGTGTATATATATATACATGTATATATATATTGCATATACTAATATAAATATAACATGTCCCATGTATTTTCAAATAAAATGTTAGGCAATTTTTAATGAGAGATGTATTTAATAAGAATATTAAAAGGACATTGGAAGACATAACAGTCAACCTTTTACTTGTTGTAAATGCTGTCATCACAGGGCTGCTTCTTACTTCAACACTTCATGAAAGCCTAAGGTCTATTATTAAAATGTAGTTTTTAAAAGACATTTTAATGAGAACCTGGAATAATTCTGTAAGAGACAGAACTCTCTGCCAGTCTGATTTCATTCAGAGCTTGGTCTAATAAAGTGTTCCTCCAAGTATGGTCTGTGGACATCTGATATACATATAATTTAAGATACTTGCTAAAAAGGCCCAGATCTACTGATCTGAATCCCTGGGCTAGGCCTAGGTGTCTGCATTTTAACCTATTTAGACAAAACAGTAAGGTTCGAGATGTAGGAGAGTGGATGTACCCTCTCTTATCCCTCTTCCTTATGGATGAATGTCCCCTCAAGAGAAGTCTCCAGTTGTGGGGACCACAGTGCAGATGCTCCTAGTTGTCTAAAGGGGATCTGCATGTGGTTGGGAAAAGCAATAGTCTGCCACTGCCCCTCTTCTGACTTGTTGACACCAAGTCCTCCAGCCACACATACCAGCTAAAGACCTGGGCTTGCCCAGGAACTCACTTCCACCAGGGCTGTGCCACTCTTGCGAAGTAGGACACCTTTCCTCTTCCTGCCCTTTGTCCACTGCCCTTGCATTTTGATGACAACTGCCATCCATTTTGCACTTATTACTTCTAGGCACTTAAGCTATTATCCCATTTCCTGTATGATGATCTTTCCAACAACCCTAGAGATGGGTGTTTTCATGCCCATTTTACAGATGAAGTAACAGGTTGGCACAGGTGATGGACTCATGGCCAGAAGGTGAGGAAGGAGCAGAAAGGAGACTCAAACCTAGTTCTTTCTACAACCTCTCTGCTGGACCGCTACTGAATGTTTGCTGCCTGGCTCTTTGGACAAGAGTGAGGAAGGCTTTGTTTTCTAATACCTTAGCCTAGAAAATATGAAAAAAAAGATGGCCTAGTTTTTTATTTACTTATCTCCTACAAGCTTTTACACATGATTTTAATATCAAAGGGAGGATATTAAATCCCACTCATGTGAATTATGAACAGTAATTTGCACACTAAAAACGTCTATGTGTCAATAGGTAGATAAGGATTGTGTGTCTTTGTAGAGAAAAAATTACCATTAAAAAGATAAATGGTACTGATGCCAGTGAGAGAGACAGGACATTTTCAGAGCATTCAGCTCAGTTCAGTCGCTCAGTTGTATCTGACTCTTTGTGACCCCATGAACCGCAGCGCTCCAGGCCTCCCTGTCCATCACCAGCTCCAGGAGTCCACCCAAACCCATGTCCATTGAGTTGGTGATGCCATCCAACTATCTCATCCTCTGTCACCCTCTTCTTCTCCTGCCCTCAATCTTTCCCAGCATCAGGGTCTTTTCAGATGAGTCATCTCTTTGCATCAGGTGGCCAAAGTAATGGAGTTTCAGCTTCAACATCAGTCCTACCAATGAACATCCAGGACCGATCTCCTTTAGGATGGACTGGTTGGATCTCCTTGCAGTCCAAGGATGTTAACTTGAACCATAAAGACAAAACAAAACAAAAACAATGTCATAGCTCTTCTTTTTCTAATGAATTCATTCCTGGATCTTGACATAAAGCTTTCTGTGACTTTTATCTCCCTAGCCCCTCATTTAGATCTAATTTGAAGTGAACTCATAAGAAAACAAAATGTATGAATTCAAAGTTTTAAAAAGGTCTTAATGATTTGAAAACTGAATTCAGAATTTTGATGTCAATTGATTCTTATACCTGCCATTATCAGAAATCTGAATTACATTCTCATTGGTTTGAGGTTTAACAATTATTTGTACTTTTCAAAGACTTCAGTTTAAAAGGAACCAAGGGTTTAATATGCTGGAAATAATTGCACATTGACACACTTCTTGAAATTTCTAAAATATCTGTGCTGATGTGGTGGAATTTTGTCACCTAGCTCTGGGCAGCCTATGTTCTAATCCTGACTGTAGCATTAACTCTGATCTCGTCAGCGTCCTCATGTTTAAAACCAGGGGTTGAATTTCTAACTGCTGATTTCCTCTACTTGAAAATCTTTTGATTCACTGTGGCATGTAGTGGACTTGAAAGTGCTTTACAAAGACACTGAACACTCTGTGTTATTATATACCGTGCTGGGAATGTGGGAAGTTGAGCACATATAGTGAAGTGAAGTCGCTCAGTCGTGTCTGACTCTTTGCGACCCCATTGACAGAGTAGCCTGCACCAGGCTACTCCATCCATGGGATTTTCTAGGCAAGAGTATTGGAGTGGGTTGCCATTTTCTTCTCCAGGGAATCTTCCCAACCCAGGGATCGAACCCAGGTCTCCCGCATTGTAGACAGACGCTTTACCATCTGAGCCACCAGGGAAGCCCGGATACTAATAGAAAAAAAAATAATAATAATGAATGCCAGTCTTTTGTACTTCATCTTTTGTCACATACTTGATTGAATGTTAATCTGTAGACTTCCTATAAAGCTCTTCCTAGAATACAAATATTTATTTTATAATTTTTTCCTTTATGGGATACTTAAATAGCATTAATAGCATCATCTATCTTTGAACTACACTTGGGTCTTATTTAACAACTGGCATATGTCACTCCCCCAGAGTGCAATATTTGGTATACTATCACCCTGAAATCTTGGTTCATAAGTTATTATAAAAAGTATTACTAATTTTAGAAAAGTAAGTATTATTAAATAACCAATGTCTGTATAGTCCAGAGACTCTCTGAGAAATGATGAAATTGAGGAATAGTTTGGATTTTAGTAGCAGTTTTAAACACTCATTGACTCAAATATTTTCTTGCCAGATATTAATTCCTTCACAGTGTTGTGTTTATGGATTACTGAGGTGAGAGGAGATGTTGAACAAGAAATTTCAAGCATGATGCATTTTACAAAATGAGAAGTAAAAGATGCTGTGCGAACCTGAAAGAGGCTGAATTCATCTAGTTTGAAGGGATGGATCAGCAGAAAAAGGCTGGGGAAAACTCTTGTAAGGACACTTAGCAGAGATCTGAAGAACAGGCGGATAATGCGACTAACAAAGATTTGAGCAGAGGGAATGATTTATTTGTAGTTTTTAAGAGAAAGTGTCCTTTTTAAGGAATTAAAAGGCTAGTGTAGTTGTAGTACAAGTCCAAAAAAGGAAAATGGAGCATGAGGGAGGCCAGAACTTGAGTGGGTTTGAAAGCGAATGTAAGGATGTTGGTCTTATTTAAGGGGAGTTATTTAAAGTTTTTAAGAAGAGGTAGGGCAGAAAGCAAAGAATATAATCAGAGTTGTATTTTTATATAACTTTTACTTTTGTAATAGTTTAAGATTCACAAGATTTACATTTAATAATTTTTACATGCAGATTTCTGTTTTGTTATTTAGTTTTTCAAAGATTACTACAATGGGTAGAAAAGACTGAAGAGGATTAAGTATGGATGCAGGACACCAATTGGGAGATTAAGAAGCAAAGTTTAGTTTAGATGATAGATGAAGATGCCTTAAACTAAAAGTAGCCTGGAGATGACTAGAAGTAGATAGAGTCAAGAGAAATTTAAGAGATAGGAATGGTCAGTGTGTCTTGGTAATTGGATATTGAGGTGAGGGGTAGGGGAGAAGGTCAAATGACCTCTGGGTTTCTGTTTTGAGTAGTTGATGAGTATGCTGATGCTCTTAGTCAAGGTTGAGAATCCTGGAGAAGAAGCAGATTGGTTGAGAAGGAAGATGCATTCAGCGGTGACCATGGTGAGTCACTTCACCTCTCAGGGCGACTGTGAAGTACTTACATAGACAAGAAGCCTTTGAGCTGACGCTCTAGAAATAAGTCTGGTGTGAGATATAGATTTAGGCTGTGTCAGTATATAGATAGTAATTTCAGTAAGATTATCTAAGAAGAGTATGTAAATTAAAAGAGAAAAAAAAAAGGCTGAGAATAAAGCTCCAGGAACTATAAATGTTAAATGGGTTAGCAAGGAGGAGGAACTCTTAAGGAGAGTGAGAGAGAATAGCAGAAAAAGAGATATAGGAGAGAGAGAGAGAGAGAGGAAGGAGAGGGAAGAAGAAGAAAAAGGAGGAAGAGGAGAAAGAAGAGAGAAGAACTGGAGAGAGAGGAAAAATTAGTAGACTGCATCATATAAGCAAAGGAAAGAGTATTTCAGAGAAAAAATACCCTGTAGCCTCTGCCTCTTTTCTCTGACTTCATGCAAAGTCATAATTGAGAAGTTTCTTGTGGTTCTCTGTATGTGTCATTTCTTTCATTTTTAAAGTTCAGTATTTATGGTTTTGCAAACTGGACTTCCAAGATAAAGCGTGATATTTTCTGCTACATTCTTTATGTCTTACGAAATGTTATTTTGAACTGATGATACTTGGAGAGAAAAAAAAAAACCTGGTAAAATATGCATTTTTAAAAGCTTAGGTTTCATAAAATCAAATATACTTTTACACGTGAATGTGTAGTTAAAATACATTTCACATGGTGTGACTTGTGTATGACAGTGCACACATCAGATTCCTGGGTCATACCCCTAGGCCAACCGAAATCGAAGTTTTAGGTGGGTCCTACGTATCTTTACAAAATCTTCCTGACTAATGCCCAGAGTGGGTGGAAAATGGTCAGAACATGGAAATACTCTGATTATGTTAAATGAGGGTGTTCTATATAATGACTTAGAGACAGATGTGACCTAATTGAAACCTGATTGTCACCACTGTTAGGAAGTGAAAGTGAAAGTGGAGTCGCTCAGTCGTGTCCGCTCTTTGCGACCCTGTGGTGGGCACCAGGCTCCTCCGTCCATGGGATTCTCTAGGCAAGAATACTGGAGTGGGTTGCCATTTCCTTCTCCAGGGGATCTTCCCAACCCAGGGATCGAACCCAGGTCTCCTGCATTGCAGGCAGATGCTTTACCCTCTGAGCCACCAGGGAAGAGCATGCTAAATTAGTTTCTCTGAAGGGAAGTGGCAGCAGGTAATGCAATAGAAGAGGAGAAATTTTGGAGTTATCCCACTGAATTGGGAAGTGATCATCACAAATCCCAAAGGGTATTCAAGGTTGGAGTTAGTGAGGCAGGAGTTTAATTTATAGTAGTTTGATGCTGTGACAAAGTGAGTGACAGGTTCCAAATAACCAGTTGGAATAACATCTCTTAAGCCCGTTTAATATTGGAAAGAAATGGCCATACTCCTTTAAGTAATAGAGAGCTGAAGGTTCAGCCAAGGCTTCAGTTAAGGAAAGATGCAAAAAGAAGTTGGTGATTAAATGTTGTGAGAGGAAATACTTTTGGGTTTTGCTGGAGGGATAACAGGGGACTATAATAATTTGAGTTACTTTTGAAACATACAGTAGGAAAGGACATGACATCTTGGTGATCCCCATAATGTACAGGGGAGGCTGATAGTGGGCATGTCAGGGAGAGGGTAAGAAGACTCTATGCTAATTTTGTGTAAGTTATCAATCGAGAATCTGGTTCCATGATGTTTGAGCTGAATTTCAAGGGAGCATGAACTGAATATGGATATACAGGTGGCTTAGCCTGTCATCATTTCCCTGAAAGTGGGTTAAAGTTAAAATTATTCCCAAATGACTCTGATAAAGAATCCGCCTGCCAAGCAGATGTGAGTTTGATCCCTGGGTTGAGAAGATCCCCTGGAGAAGGAAATAGCAACCCACTCCAGTATTCTTGCCTGGGAAATCCCATGAACAGAGGAACCTGGTGGGCTACTATCCATGGGGTTACAAAGCGGAGGACACAACTTAGCGAGTAAACAATAACAATGTACTTTTTACTTATGTATTTATTCCCCACTATGTTTTCATAGAATTTAAAGTATTTAAGAAACTAGGTTTAATGACTAAAATTATCCATGAATGTGAGAAATAAATAGTAAATATAATAGTAACTCAAGAGTCAAAGGTGAACTCTCAGTACTGTGTTTGATACAGAAATTGTCATGATCCTCATGATGCAGTCATTTCTATGAATGGTGCCATTTATAATACAGTTCTAAGCTTAGGAAATAAATGCAGGGGAGGGTAATGAGGCTTATACGATGTTGGATGAGTCAATGTATGATTAATATTGAGTCACTTTCATGATCTCTGCTGCCTGCCTTTGTGCTTAATGGTTCTTTATCTGCAGTAACTTGGTACAGGCATCAAATCTGTTCAACAAGTTTCTTATCTGGATTATTCTGTTGCTAAAAAGTGCGTTTCCTCCATACTAAGGAATCCTTCTCACTCCAAAGATGACAGTGTAATTTTGATTTAATTCCTGTTGATTGCCATTTTGATTTTATACATGAGGAGGAATCCAGTCTCTTAAGCTATTCAGTATATTTTTTTAAAGAGATAATGTGACCTCCTCCTTGCATAACCTTACCACAACAAACTTTGCAGACTTAGTATAGATATATGTAGAATGTGTGATATGTGTGGTTTTTTAAATGTGAAGGATGACAGTCAAACTTACTGGCTTTGTTTCAAGTAATTCTGTTTCCAAGCCAGTGTCAGTTGCTGTGATACTCTTATGCTTAAAGTAATCTGAGGAATAAAGTCATAGTTGAATATTTTCAAGTGATTAAAAAAAATTAGAACAGAGGAGAACAGTGCTTATTGTTGCTTATTTACATTACAGTGTTCATTGACAATACTTATTGAATCATGTCAGACCAATGTTTTAAATCTAATCATATTGAAAAAAAAATATATATATATATGCTATGCTATGCTATGCTATGCTAAGGCGCTTCAGTCGTGTCTGACTCTGTGCGACCCCATGTACGGCAGCCCACCAGGCTCCCCCGTCCCTGGGATTCTCCAGGCAAGAGCACTGGAGTGGGTTGCCATTTCCTTCTCCAATGCATGAAAGTGAAAAGTGAAAGTGAAGTCGCTCAGTCATGTCCAACCCTCAGCAACCCCATGGACTGCAGCCCACCAGGCTCCTCTGTCCATGGGATTTTCCAGGCAAGAGTACTGGAGTGGGAGGCCATTGCCTTCTCCGATATCTATATATCTATATATCTATAAATAAATAAATAAATGAGCTTCCCTGGTGGCTCAGATGGTTAAGCGTCTGCCTGCAATGTGGGAGACCCAGGTTCGATCCCTGGGTTGGGAAGATCTCCTGGAGAAGGAAATGGCAACCCACTCCAGTATTCTTGCCTGGAGAATCCCATGGATGGAGGAGCATGGTGGGCTGTAGTCCACAGGGTGGCAAAGAGTCGGACATGACTGGGCGACTTCACTCACTCACTCACTCATATATAAATCAATATAAACTGAATCACTTTGCTGTACACCAGAAACAATAGTTGATTATAAATCAACTGAATGGTAAGTTGCATTCACCTCTGTGACCCCATAAACTGCAGCATGCCAGGCTAAAATAAAATAAAACTAATCATATTGGAAAATATGTCTCTGACAAGAATCAAAAGTTAGTTATTTCTTCTCCCTGGAACACTTCTTCCCATCACTTGCCTGACTGACTCTTCCCTATTTCTGGTATTTCTCATTCCTTGTGTACGTCTCTCCTTCAACCCCAGCCATAGGGTTGTTTGGTCCCCAGGAACTTGTAACTTCTACAAGCTGGGCTTCTACTTCAGCCCATCTCAGTAAACATTCAGTTGCTTAAGCTGGAAACCTGCGACTGCTCCCTTTTCCACCTCTTCACATTCACTCTACCAGTAAGTCCATAACTTCCACTTGCAAAATGTATTTCCGTTCATTCACATTTGTGCCCATCGCTACTGTCACCCTCTTACCCTCAGCCATGCCATGTCTCGCGTGGGATTAGTGCAACGTCTCTTCTGAGCTCTCTTTCCCTTCTCCTTCTATTTGCAGTTGCTTCGGTTTATGCACTGAAAGCCTAAGTGGTCCTTTGCAAACATAAGTCAGACAATGTCATTCACCATCCTTGTTTCACCCTGTGAATAGCTTTCCATTGCACTAGGAATCTAGTTCTCTCCCACAGTCTGCAAGGGCATGTCTTAGCCAGCCCCTGCTCCCATCGCCAAATTCATCTCCAGCCATCCTTTCCCTTCATCAAAAGACTCTGCCATTTCTAAATTGAGCCTGAAAACATTGTTTCTCCTGCTTTGAATTCCCTTCTCTTAGATCTCCTATGGGATGGTTTATCTCATCCTTCAATCTCAGAATAAATATTTTCAGACAGGTCTTCATTTCAGATTCCAAATAGATCTTTTTCTTGATTCTCCATTCAGCATCCATTCTGTAACCCTCCATGTATTTTCTCTATTTTTAACAGGTGTTATTTGTTTGTTTACCTCTGTGTTGTCTGTCTTCTACTACGAGAATGTGAGCTGTGTTTCATTTTCCCATGTGTACTCATGCTGTATAGGAAGCATGCAAGAAATGATTGCTGATGGAAAGAATGAATGAACGGTGTAAGGGTCAGGCTGAACAGACTGCTAGAGCAGCTAGTAGCATGTATACCTGGAGCAGGATGGTCTTTTTTTATCTTGAAAATGCAGTGACTAGTAACATTTATTAACCATCAAAAGTATATTTGCACAGAAGATATACTTACAAGAATTATTCAAATATAACATCCCAGTTAAGTATGGAATCACTGCTGATCAGACGAGTCAATCACTATTTCAGTGGTATAATTCCTTTAAAAAGACTCCCTCATCTTCATGATTACGTAAAAGACATACTTTCTATTTTTTTTATTTTATCAATTTTTAAATTGAAGTGAAGTTGACTTAGAATATTGTGTTAGTTTCTACTGTACAGCAAAGTGGTTCAGTTATACACACACACACACACACACACACACACACACACGTAACACTGATAATTCATACCTGAAAGTGATTCAATTTGCTGTACATCGGAAATTAACATTGTAAACCAACTCTTTCAAATGTTTTCCATTATGATTATCATAGGATATAGAATACAGTTGTCTGTGCTATACAGTAGGATTTTGTTGTTTATCCATTCTCTCTGTAAAAGCTCTCTCATCTGCTAACCCCCGACTCCCACTCTGTCACTTCCCCAACCCCCTGTACTTGGGCAACCACCAGTCTGTTCTCTGTCCATGATTCTGTTTCTTTTCATTGATAGGTTAATTTGCATCATTATATATCCCACATATAAGTGATGCCATTCAGTATTTCTCTTTCTGACTTACTTCACTTAGTAGGATTATCTCTGGTTGCATCCAGGTTGCCACAAATGGCATTATTTCACTTTTTTATGGCTGAGTATTACTCCTTTATATACACATACCACATCTTCTTTACCCATTCATCTGTTAATGAATGTTTGGGTGGTTTCTGTGTCTTGGCGATTGTGAATAGTTGGACCAGCCTGGTTTTGAAGAATGATACGGGATGGAAGTTAAGTGTAAGATCAACCGGTTTTCTAGCTAGCATGAGTAATTCGTTTCTGGAAGTTTTTATTGGGAAGGTAAGGTGAGAGAACATGTCCAAAAGGACTGCAAAGATAAAGACTCTCTGTGTACCTCGAAATCTATCCACAAGTAAAGTTAGAGCATCATCATGGCTCACCTCCTGCTCTTTATATTTTTCTATCCTATTGCCAGCTTTCTTCATTCATTCTAGAGGTTGACAAAAATGTGGAAACCATGCAAGGTCTGTATATAAAATATTTGCCCAACAGCCCCTGCATCTTTAAAAGCACATTTATATTTGTGAATGAGTTATAACCCAACCACTCTAGGAAGGAGTACCCTGAAATTCTGGGAGCCAAGCTTACAGAAATATTCTGGAAACACAGCCTCCTGTTGCTCCTCTGAATCCTTTTGTCCCATCTCTTTGCCACAGCTTGAAGAGCCATTGTCTTGGGCTTTATTCTGCCTGAACTGCCTTTGGCTTAAATTGTTTAAGCTATTTATCTCTAGCCCCCACTTTTACTCAGTGTCCTACGACCTCAGAGACCAGCTCTCCCCTCTTCTCCCTCCCTACAACCTCAGTAGCCCAGCTCTGACTCCTGGAAGCTTGAACTGCCAAAGCTCTTTGAGTTGCCCCTCTGCATGACTTGAAGCATTCATACAGTATTAAGTCACATTCCTGCAAATATGTTGTTTGCAATTCAAGTGCACTTTTGTTATGAGCCCCATGTCTTTGGCATTTATTTATTACATTCATCTCCTTGGCTTCATGACCTGCCTAAACCTCTTTATGGTTTCTCTATTTCTTTTGTATTTCTCTTGCTGATGGTTGTGACCTTATTTCACAATGGTTACATTTTAGGGTTGATCTTGCAGATTTGTAGGTGTGGTTTACTTCCATAAATATAGCATTCATGTTAGCAGCAACTCCAGGTCACTTTTTACATCACTTTGTGGATAATTATTGTTGTGTTTTAAACCCATCAATCACTTTTGCTTGTATTTATCTGCAGTGGCTGAATTTGAACCTAGATTTGTTGTGTTGGGAATACAATAAATATTAACTGTCACTGAAAGGGACAGAGCATTAAAGGGCAGCGTGGTACAAGATGACAGATAGTGAATTCAAGTTATAAAATCACATTTATTTATTTTCTTCTTCCCTTTCTCCCTTTTTTCATACCTTCTCTAACTTCTTCAGTAGAAACTTAAGGTAGCTACCTTATTAGATTACAGTATGTGAACCATTATACTAACATTTGATTAAGTTTATACATTTTTTTATATTTTAGATTTTTCTTGTAAGACTGTCAATACTTACATAGAAAGCATTTACTGTTTAGATTCTTATATTCAGGCTTCTCAAATATATGTATATTACAGATCATTATTTACACTAATTACAAATGAGTGACTTTGAGGTTTTCCTAGAATATTGTATTTTTTATCCTATAAGCATAAAGAGAGCTTCCTTTGTTGTTTTGAATTCAAATGCAGACACTCACCTGAAGTAATAGTAAATTTTTTTAGTACTTTTCCCCCTCCATATTTATATATCAAATCCATCTGAGGCAGGGTTTGTAGGAAGGAAAGGAGACAGATAACAGGTCTGTGCTCAAGACAGAAAGGAGAGAACAAGTGTGTGAACACTGAAATCAGAATAAGTTGAATTACATTGCTGAATTCAAGAGGTGTTTCTGTATGAGACTATATCTGTCTGTAAAAGCCACAAGACATGCTCAAACTTCTGTAATGTGAAGAATGAATTGGATCAGAAAGGGAATCTCTCTGAATGAACCATCACAGAATTTTTTAAACTATAGAATTGTTGTCAAATGGCCAGAGTTCCCTGCTGATACTGCTTCAGTGGATTTGTTGAGTCTTTGTCCAAGAGAGTTTAAAGATTAAAATGGCCAAAGGGATATGAAAGACAGAGAAAGTGAGAGACAGAGGCAAAGTGACAGAGACACAAAGAGAAAAAAGGCATCAAGAGACACAGAGAGAACATGAAAGGGCGTGTAATGAAGGAAGGTCTGAACAGTGTTTATTTCAGGCTCGCAGTCAGTAGATCAGAGTTCTGCTTTAATCTCTTACTTAAACTGAGTCTCTTGGACTGCAAGGGGATCAAATGGGTCAGTCCTAAAGGAAATCAACCCTGAAGATTCATTAGAAGACTGATGCTGAAGCTGAAGCTCCAATGCTTTGGCCATCTGATGTGAAGAGCCAACTCATTGGAATAGACCCTGATACTGGGAAAGATTGAGGGAAGGAGGAGAAGGGGGGAACAGAAGATGATGGCATCATGGACTCGATGGACAGAGTTTGAGCAAATTCCGAGAGGCAGTGACGGACAGGGAAGCCTGGCCTGCTACAGTCCATAGGGTGGCAAAGAGTCAGACACGACTTAGCAGCTGAATAATGAACAAGAACCATTTGTGACTCTGTTTTCTTATCTGTCGAATTGGAATAGTAGTAACATCTGTTCTACCCTCTGCATAGGTTTTTGGCAATCATAGAATGAAATGTTAGATGTAGAATTGTTTTGAAAGCATGAAATGCTTTCTGAAGGTAAAAGGTCATACTATCCAAGCATAGCATTTTTACTTTTGCAGTGTTAGTGATAAATAAGAAGAATATTTGCTTTTGGATTTTATAATTGTGATAGTTTATTCAAATTGTGAATAAAGTTAAGTATTGTGTTCTTAGAAGTGATTTAGTAGAGGGTTTAAGTCTAATGGGTTTATGTTTAAACCCTGTATTTACCTGTCAATACTCGCTGTGCAACATTGGACAGGTTATATGCTCTGAGCCTTAGTTCTGTGATGGCAAACTTATCAATTCATTGTGAGACTTATATGAGGGGTTGCTTTCCATTGCAGTACATAGAGTAACTCCTTAATAAATATTAGATGTAGTAATATTAGTACTACTATTATGATGATGACTTCTGCTGTCTTTATTGGTTAATTTTTTCACCTTGGTTAAGAAGCCTTGAAACTTCAGAACTTTCACAAGTAGGAGCATGATTGTTTGGTTTTTAAATTTTAATTGTTGGAGTCTTTAGGGTTTTCTTTGTAGAGGATCATGTCATCTGCAAACAGTGAGAGTTTTACTTCTTCTTTTCCAATGTGGATTCCTTTTATTTCTTTTTCTGCTCTGATTGCTGNAAAAAAAAAAACAGCACAGAGAAAATTAAAAAAAAAAATTTAATTGTTAAAAAAAAATCTCAGTATATACGCCATCTCCCTTCAGGCAGAGTCAAAGTGTAATGTATTGAATGTATTCTGACGGATTCCCTGATATCTCAGTTGGTAAAGCATCTGCCTGCAATGCAGGAGACCCCGGTTCTATTCCTGGGTCAGGAAGATCTGCTGAAGAGATATGCTACCCACTCCAGTATTCTTGGGTTTCAGTACAAGTTTGCTGGTAAGGAATCCACCTGCAATGTGGGAGACCTGGGTTCAATCCCTGGGTTGGGAAAATTCCCCTGGAGAAGGGAAAGGTTATCCACTCCAGTATTCTGGCCTGGAGAATTTCATGGACTGTATAGTCCATTGGGTCACAAAGAGTCACACGACTGAGCCACTTTCACTTTCTTAATGTATTAAAGCCCCATGTAAACAGCTGTTTGGATAAGAAATCGAACCAAGTTCATCAGAGTAGATGATCTGCCTCCTTACGACCTGTAGGTCACTGTGGCAAGGCTAAATTTGGTTTTCATTTTCTGGAAGCATTGCCAGAGGGAAATAATGAATGACCCAAGTCATAATTTTTAGCCAAGAGGAAGTGTGCATTTGGGGTGTGGGGGCGGGGGGGGGGTTGGTAGCAAAACATGTTATTTTCCTGCTGCTGAATTCAGAAAAATGTAAGGTAATTTAAAACATTAGGTAATTTATCTCAGAGATTAAATCTGAGAAGCAACTGAATAAGATAATTTTTCTGAAATGATGTCTTTAATGATCAATTTTAAAATCAAGCCATTGCAGTAATTGAAATGACAGTACATAGCACATGGTGATGATGTGAGCTGTTGGGTTTCAAAGGACTAGACAGAACATCATGGCTCCCACTCTGTGCCCTGCAGGCAGGGACACCCTGGGTGATGAGGAACTTAATGGATGTTCATAGTGTAACCATGCTGACCTTGTTGTGCGCAAGTAAACACCAAGAGATCTCAGCTGTTTGTGTGTACTGAAAGATAAGAAAGAAATTGCTCTGAAATGTTGAATTGAAATTGGACATATAAATATACGCCAAATGTTATCTTCCCCATCATTGCTCTTTTTTTGTTTTGCAGTTTAGATCTCTAACTTCAAAAGGAGAGTTAATCATAGAAGATCCAGCCACATGGTTCTTATATTTTGGAATGTAATGTGTGTGGTCTCATTCTCCCGAAATTCTTATGATCGTTATTCTCGTGGACAGCACTTTGCAGTTCTTCTGTGAAACCCCTTGGTTCTTCTTCAGTGGTATGAAAGGGGAACTATAGAACAGGAGTTTGAGCTGGGCTCTTTTGGAGACTGCTCTAGTTTGAGTTAGGCTCACTAGTGTGAAGTAGCTGTTATATGCCTCTCTGGAGCACTGAGTGACTGCAGTAGTTGAAAGGGAGACTTTAATATTGATTTTTTTGGAAGTTGATGAACACCTACAAAGAGCAATACATTTTTTTCCTTTAATTAGTACAAGTTTGCTCTGTTAACATAACTAGTGATTTCAAGAGCTACTTAGCATCATTCCTAGTCAATAAGAATAAGTATCAGTTCAAAAGAATAAGCTGTAAGTGATAAATCAGCAAACAAATATCTTATGGGTCAACCATTTTTCGCCTTGACTCAAATCATTATTTTTGTTTAGAGTTATAATATCTAAATTTCAAGTGGATACTGATCTACTTTAGAACTACAAAAAAAAAAAAAAACAGAAATGGCAACTTGAAATTATTTGGGATGCATGTAATAGAAGATTAATATCATTGGCCACTTAGGAGCTACATTGCTATCATAATATTTTGGCCCAGTGTTTCAGTGTTTCATATCGTGTGCTGATTATGGATGTGAATGCTGCAAATAGTCTTGATTTCTTCATGACTGTTTGTGATAAGATTGGGATAGCTGTGGCAGAGTTGCTTGATGTGAAAATTTAGTCTGAAACTTGTTGAAAGCTGATTTTCAGTTTTGAGGAAATATCTCAATTGGCCCATAGTTTTTCAGGATTGAATTTTGTCTTTAAAAATGTGAGCTGGTTGGTATTTCTTAGCTCTATACCTACAGAGTTCATTCAAGAAAGCTGTTAGGCTAGAAATAGGATTTACTGTTTGGGCAGAATCTCAGCAGTTGAGGCGGTGAGAGGACTACTCCATGAGTTTTCTCGCTTCTGGATGATTCATTGAATATTTCACAGTATATAGATGGAGATATCTTGCCACAGTGACTCCTGGAATTAGACGCTTTTAATGCATCCTACAATGACTATATCTGAGTAAAGTGAGTGAAAGTGAAGTTGCTCAGTCGTGTCCACTGACTCTTTGCAACCCTATGGACTGTAGCCCACCAGGCTCCTCCATCCATGGGATTCTCCAGGCAAGAATACTGGAGTGGGATGCCATTTCCTTCTCCAGGGAATCTTCCTGACCCAGGGATCAAACCCAAGGATCGAACCCAGGTCTCCCGCATTGCAGGCAGATGCTTTAACCTCTGAGCCACCAGGGAAGCCCATATCTGAGTAAAAGAATCATGAATTACAGTTGAGGTTTGACTTCTGAGCTGTCAGCTTAAGCTACTTTACTGTAAATCAAGGACCAGGAAAGTGCATTTATGCTTCTTCTGATAGGTGAGCCTAATACTGACCTTGGAGTGCTAAAAATATTTAGTGAGTGCTTTTTATCAGTCAAAAAATTGATTTTTAGTTCAGTTCAGTTGCTCAGTTGTGTCCAACTCATTGCGACCCCATGAACTGCAGCATGCCAGGCCTCCCTGTCCATCACCAACTACCGCAGTTTACCCAAACTCATGTCCATTGAATTGGTGATGCCATGCAACCATCTCATCTTCTGTTGTCCTCTTCTCCTCCTGCCCTCAATCTTTCCCAGCAGCAGGGTCTTTTCAAATGAGTCAGCTCTTCGCATCAGGTGGCCAAAGTAGTGGAGTTTCAGGTTCAACATCAGCCCTTCCAGTGAACACTCAGGACTGATCTCCTTTAGGATGGACTGCTTGGATCTCCTTGCAGTCCAAGGGACTCTCAAGAGTCTTCTCCTACACCACAGTTCAAAAGCATCAATTATTCGATGCTCAGCTTTCTTTATAGTCCAACTCTCACATCCATATATGACCACTGGAAAAACCGTAGCCTTCACTAGACAGACCTTTGTGGACAAAGTAATGTCTCTACTTTTTAATATGCTGTATAGATTGGTTGTAACTTTCCTTCCAAGAAGTAAGCATCCTTAATTTCATGGCTGAAGTCCCATCTGCAGTGATTTTGGAGCCCCCCAAAATAAAGTCTGATACTGTTTCCACTGTTTCCCCATCTATTTGCTGTGAAGTGATGGGACTGGATGCCATGATCTTAGTTTTCTGAATGACGAGCTGTAAGCCAACTTTTTCACTTTCCTCTTTCACTTTCATCAAGAGGCTGTTTAGTTCTTCACTTTCTGCCAGAGGGGTGGTGTCATCTGCATATTTGAGGTTATTGATATTTCTCCCAGCAATCTTGATTCCAGCTTGTTTCTTCCAGTCCAGCGTTTCTCATGATGTACTCTGCATATAGGTTAAATAAGCAGTGTGACAATATACAGCTTTGACGTACTCCTTGTTCCATGTCCAGTTCTAACTGTTGCTTTCTGACCTGCATATAGGTTTCTCAAGAGGCAGGTCAGGTGGTCTGGTATTCCCATCTCTTTCAGAATTCTCCACAGTTTATTGTGAACCACATAGTCAAAGGCTCTGGCATAGTCAATAAGGCAGAAATAGATGTTTTTCTGGAACTCTCTTGCTTTTTTGATGATCCAGCGGATGTTGGCAATTTGATTTCTGATTCCTCTGCCTTTTCTGAAACCAGCTTGAACATATGGAAATTCCTGGTTGACGTATTGCTGAAGCCTGGCTTGGAGAATTTTGAGCATTACTTTACTAGCATGTGAGATGAATGCAATTGTGCGGTAGTTTGAGCATTCTTTGCCATTGCCTTTCTTTGGGATTGGAATGAAAACTGACCTTTTCCAGTCCTGTGGCCACTGCTGAGCTTTCCAAGTTTGCTGGCCTATTGAGTGCAGCACTTTCACAGCATCATCTTTTAGGATTTGAAAGAGCTCAACTGGAATTCCATCACCCCCACTACTAGAGTAGTGATACTTCCTAAGGCCACTTGACTTCACATTCCAGGATGTCTGGCTCTATGTCAGTGATCACACCATCGTGATTATCTGGGCCATGAAGATCATTTTTGTGCAGTTCTTCTATATGAAGCTGATTATAGAATCTTTGTAAAATATTTTAAAATTGCTTTTGCCAATTTTCATTCTTAGTAATAATTTTAGCTATTCTTTTAAGTGCCTAGAAGTCTTCATCAAATGAAGGGATCAGATATTGATTTGATTCTCACATTTATGGCCATGTTTGGGGCATATTTATAGTTGCTTGGTATGTGTTCAGTGGGACTGTGAAGGAAGAGTGCATATCTTTTAGATCTTGACATAGCTTGAAATTGGAGATGAGATCTCATTCACTTCTTATATGTAAAAGTTGCCTGAGAATTAGTGATTTGAAATATAGCTAAGTGTAGGAGTTGTGTGACAATGGTTCCCAGGAGTTTCAGTCATAAGAACTCCTTATTATCAGGATGATGAATTATACTTTAAATATCTGTTAATTGATGAAATACATGACATAAAGCTTCTATGAACTCAGTAGCAATTTAAACTAACCTTATCTCTGTTTGCAAATAAGTTCATCCACATAGAGAACAAACATACAGATAGCAAGATGGGAAGGTGAGGGAAGAATGGATTGGGAGATTGGGATTAACATATATATACTACTATGTGTAAAACAGATCACTAATGAAAATTGCACAGGGAACTCCACTCTATGCACTGTGGTGACCTAAATGGAAGGCAATTAAAGGAGTGGGGATATATGAATATGTGTGGCTGATTCACTTTGTTGTACAGCAGAAACTAACATGACATTGTAAAGCAGCAGCTGCTGCTGCTGCTCCTGCTAAGTTGCTTCAGTTGTGTCCGACTCTGTGCGACCCCATAGATGGCAGCCCACCAGGCTTCACCGTCCCTGGGATTCTCCAGGCAAGAACACTGGAGTGGGTTGCCATTTCCTTCTCCAATGCACGAAAGTGAAAAGTGACCATGAAGTCGCTCAGTCGTGTCCGACTCTTCGCGACCCCATGGACTGCAGCCTACCAGGCTCCTCCATCCATGGGATTTTCCAGGCAAGAGTATTGGAGTAGGGTACCATTGCCTTCTCCATGTAAAGCAGCTATATTCCAATAAAAAAGTAAATTTATATTATGTATTCCTTATGCCAGATATATTACCTGCAAGTCCTACCTCTTCTTATCATCAACGCTTCACTGTATCCCTAAGGCTTTAGAATGAAGTAAAACTCTGTATCACTGCCTTCAAGGCTCTATGAGACCAGATTCCTGCCTGCCTTTGCATCTTATTCCCCTTTTCCTTTTCTTCTAGCTCACTCTGTGCTTCAGCGTCATAGGTCTCCTTACTGAACATCGATTGGATAGATAAGTTCCTTCCAGTCTTTGAACCTTCATATTTGTTTTTCCTTCTACCCAGGATGCTCTTCTCTGTGGGTTCTATTACGCAGTCCTCAGCTTTGAGAAGCCTTCTTGACAACTTGTTCTGAAACAGCCTTTAACACTTGACATAACACTAGCGCTCTATGGATATAGCAAGCCTACTACATGATATCCACAATGTAGAATATCCTTTCATGTTTGGAAAACTAATGAGGCTCTGTTTATCTGTAGTGACTAATACCATCTCTCTCGTTAGAGAGGTAGGTTATACTTCCCTATGCTTACCTCAGATTGCCCAATTTTTCTAAAATTGTATAGAAAGACAATCAGCCTTTGTGTATATTTGGGAACTTTCTCTGCAGTAAATAAATGGGGAAGTGGGTTTTCTAATTCATTTTCTTAAACTTTGAAAATTTGGAAGACCTGTTGCTAATCCTGGCAAAGGTTATCTGGGGATATTATACCATCTAATGAAATCTTTAAGGAAGGAAAGGATCATCATGTTAGTTTTAGCATTTATAAATGAAGGCACACTAAATTCTTAGGGTGTTAGGAAAAGAATCTATATCTGAAGTGTTGAAGCCAACAGACTGGCTCATATAAGAATTGCTTGTTAAATTTTCAGGAATTTTGCAAGCAGGCTGACTTTGCATTAATAGCTTGAAATTGGCTATGGTGGGAGTATTTATACCATGGAAATTGGCAAACACTACAAACCAGGGCTTTTTTTTCCCCCCTGGAGAGTGCATTTAACAGCACACTATTATATAAAGCCAGTATTTCAGAGGCTGACAATTTGATGATGAGAAATCAATAGGGCCAGCTTGAAATAACCAAGTTACTTTTACGGTTGTTTGGATTGAAAAAGTCACAAATTTTGAGTGTGGAAGAAAGAGCTTTTTTTAAAAAAAGAAATAGATTATTTGTACACAGAAGCAGACATGAAGGATTTAAAAAAAATCAAGATCTTTGTATTTGCTTCTTTTGCCTTTCAGGTCAGGCTACTGAATTCTTGCAAAATGTTGTTAAGACATATTCTCAGGGTTAGAGCAGGTAGTCACCTTGCGATAGCAGCTTCCCTCAGCTCCCAGACTGATAACACAGCTCAGCTGATCCCACATGCAGCATCACATGTTAGTTACAATGAGTGTGTTAGACTGCTTCTTCAGGGAAAGAAAAAGATTCCAAGAAGAGTTAGGTGGAGGCTCGAACTGATTATGGTTTATAATGTTGGAGCAAATGGAGACTAATGAGAGCTGCCCTAAGACTTCAAGCCTTCAGTGGGAAGGGACTTAAAGGAAAATTACATGAAGAGGCAGGGCTTTGAGCATTGCTCACTGACAAGATCATCTTTAAGATACACCACTCTGTGAAGGCAGAGAGGGATTATTTGGGATATTTTGGAGGCAAATGTCATTGGGCAATACCTCTATGAGGGGATAAATGGATAAATGGTAAGACATAGGTCCTGTATTTCTCAGTTTATTTTAAAGTACTACAAAGGCAAAAGTGAAAGCCTCTAGTTAGTTTCTTCCCGGACTTGAGATTGAATGTTCTCCATTTGAAATTAAGTTGCAGAAGCAAGCACATCCTGAAATTCCTTTCCTCTCCTCCAATTTTTGGTAAGCACTTGGAAAACTCGAATAATTTTAAGGGACTGTGTAAGACTAAGTTGTGTCATCTTTTCTGATGTCTTCATGAAGCAGGTTAATTGTACTGTTTATGAGTAGAAAGAAAGTGGCTTTCTTCAGTCATCTTTGGATGTAGCTAATTATTTTCTTGGAAGAAGGCTTTATTTTTAATCTTGAAGCATTTCTAGGGCTTAGATTTTAATGGAGCACTATTATTATTTCCCAAAGGATAAGACACCATCTGTAGTTAAATAAGATGGGACTCTGGGATTGATATCTAGTCTTTAGTCTTTATTATATTAAAAAATATGAACCCATTGATGACCTTACACTCTGACTCAATGAAAATAAAGGAATTTTTAATAAAGAGAATATTATGCAGTTTGATTAAAACTAATTTCTTAAAGATCAAATAAGTCCTGTTATTTGGAAAAGCAATGTTAGAACAGTAGATCTCAAGAGTCTCTATGTAGTTGCTATGGGTTCTTGACCTTGAGGTCAGGAATGGTAAAGATAATTAAGAAGGGAGAGCTTATGAAAATCATAGATGGGGGCAGAGTTTTGCATCTTATATTGAATATTCAATGGAAACAACACTGCCTCAGGAGAAATAAGATTTTAGGAAGATAAAATTAAAAAAAAAAAAACTTTGAAGGAAACATACAGTTAAATAGTTCTGGCAAATTAAAGTAAAACTCTCACAAACAGGACTTTTTAAATAGAGTCTATTCTGAAGCTCTATTCTGGCCTTTCATCACCATCTGTTCATGAAGTGAAAATTCCTACCATTAGTACTTAGATACAGGCCATGTGAAAGAGACTCTATTGTAAAGAGTAATATCGATTATACCAATAACAAGTTAACCAGTATTAAGAATCTCGGAGAAGGCAATGGCACCCCACTCCAGTACTCTTGCATGGAAAATTCCAGGGACAGAGGAGCCTGGTAGGAGGCTGTCTGTGGGGTCGCACAGAGTCAGACACGACTGAAGCGACTCAGCAGCAGCAGCAGCCAGCAGTATTAAGTATCTAAGTCATTATTGAAACGAGCAGTAGATTTTTATCTTTCCTCACAGCACCGTTGCTTTCCAGAAACTACCTTTGAAATTAAAGAAATTTTCATATGAAAATCATGCCCATTCTGGAAAATTTTAGAGAAAAATTGAAAGAAAAAATATAATTCTGTCACCAAAGGCAACCAATGCCGTTTTTTTCCTTTTGATACTGTTACGTCACGACTGCACACGCTGTTACTACTTCCTGTTACCGCAGCTGCAGTTACTACCACCACCTTTTCACGCACCATTTACTGAAAGTAACATTATCTTTTGACCAGTCTTCACATATCTCTTCAGTTTCATTGAGAAATAATTGACATACATCAGTATATATATTGAAAGTGTACAGCATGATGGTTTACATATATTGGGAACTGATTATCACAGTGTTTAGTTCAGTTCAGTTCAGTCACTCAGTCGTGTCCGACTCTTTGCGACCCCATGAATTGCAGCAGCCCAGGCCTCCCTGTCCATCACCATCTCCTGGAGTTCACTCAAACTCACATCCATCGAATCGGTGATGCATCCAGCCATCTCATCCTCTGTCGTCCCCTTCTCCTCCTGCCTCCAATCCCTCCCAGCATCAGAGTCTTTTCCAGTGAGTCATCTCTTCGCATGAGGTGGCCAAAGTACCGGTGTTTCAGCCTCAGCATCAGTCCTTCCAAAGAACACCCAAGGCTGATCTCGTTTAGGATGGACTGGTTGGATCTCCTTGCAATCCAAGGGACTCTCAAGAGTCTTCTCCAACACCACAGTTCAAAAGCATCAATTCTTCGGCATTCAGCTTTCTTCGCAGTCCAACTCTCACATCCATACATGACCACAGGAAAAACCGTAGCCTTGACTAGATGGACCTTGGTTGACAAAGTAATGTCTCTGCTTTTGAATATGCTATCTAGGTTGGTCATAACTTTCCTGCCAAGGAGTAAGTGTCTTTTAATCTCATGGCTGCAATCACCATCTGCAGTGATTTTGGAGCCCCCCAAAATAAAGTCTGACACTGTTTCCACTGTTTCCCCATCTATTTCCCATGAAGTGATGGGACCGGATGCCATGATCTTCGTTTTCTGAATGTTGAGCTTTAAGCCAACTTTTTCACTCTCCTCTTTCACTTTCATCAGGAGGCTTTTTAGTTCCTCTTCACTTTTTGCCATAAGGGTGGTATCATCTGCATATCTGAGGTTATTGATATTTCTACCGGCAATCTTGATTCCAGCTTGTGCTTCCTTCCTCCAGCCCAGCGTTTCTCATGATGTACTCTGCATATAAGTTAAATAAGCAGGGTAACAATATACAGCCTTGACGTACTCCTTTTGCTATCTGGAACCAGCCTGTTGTTCCATGTCCAGTTCTAACTGTTGCTTCAGTTCAGTTCAGTCGCTCAGTCGTGTCCGACTCTTTGTGACCCCATGAATCGCAGTATGCCAGGCCTGCCTGTTCATCACCATCTCCCGGAGTTCACTCAGACTCACGTCCATCATGTCCATGATGCCATCCAGCCATCTCATCCTGGGTCGTCCCCTTCTCCTCCTGCCCCCAATCCCTCCCAGTATCAGAGTCTTTTTCAATGAATCAACTTTTCGCATCAGGTGTCCAAAGTACTGGACTTTCAGCTTTAGCATCATTCCTTCCAAAGAAATCCCAGGATTGATCTCCTTCAAAATGGACTGATTGGATCTCCTTGCAGTCCAAGGGACTCTTAAGAATCTTCTCCAAATAGGAAAAGGAGTACGTCAAGGCTGTATATTGTCACCCTGCTTATTTAACTTCTATGCAGAGTATATCATGAGAAACACTGGACTGGAAGAAACACAAGCTGGAATCAAGATTGCCGGGAGAAATATCAATAACCTCAGATATGCAGATGACACCACCCTTATGGCAGAAAGTGAAGAGGAACTAAAAAGCCTCTTGATGAAAGTGAAAAAGGAGAGCGAAAAAGTTGGCTTAAAGCTCAACATTCAGAAAACGAAGATCATGGCATCCGGTCCCATCACTTCATGGGAAATAGATGGGGAAACGGTAGAAACAGTGTCAGACTTTATTTTTGGGGGCTCCAAAATCACTGCAGATGGTGACTGTAGTCATGAGATTAAAAGACGCTTACTCCTTGGAAGAAAAGTTATGACCAACCTGGATAGTATATTCAAAAGCAGAGACATTACTTTGCCGACTAAGGTCCATCTAGTCAAGGCTACGGTTTTTCCTGTGGTCATGTATGGATGTGAGAGTTGGACTGTGAAGAAGGCTGAGTGCCGAAGAATTGATTCGTTTGAACTGTTGCTTCCTGACCTGCATATAGATTTCTCAAGAGGCAGGTCAGGTGGTCTGGTATTTCCATCTCGTTCAGAATTTTCCACAGTTTATTGTGATCCACACAGTCAAAGGCTTTGGCATAGTCAATAAAGTGGAAATAGATATTTTTCTGGAACTCTCTTGCTTTTTCGATGATCCAGTGGATGTTGGCAATTCGATCGCTGGTTCCTCTGCCTTTTCTGAAACCAGCTTGAACATCTGCAAGTTCACGGTTCACATATTGCTGAAGCCTGGCTTGGAGAATTTTGAGCATTACTTTACTAGTGTGTGAGATGAGTGCAGTTGTGCGGCAGTTTGAGCATTCCTTGGTATTGCCTTTCTTTGGGATTGGAATGAAAACTGTTTAGTTAAGTGTTTAGTTAACATTCATCATTTCATGTAGATAAAATTAAAAAAAATGTCCTTGTGGTGAGAACTCTTAGGATCTACTCTATTAATTTTCCTATGTACCATACGGTAATGTTAACTATAGTCATTATTTTGTACTAGTTTTTATCTTATGGCTGGAAGCTTGTGCCTTTTGATCACCTTTCTCAAATTCTTCCTCCTCCTCCTTCCTGATACCACCTCTGGTAACCACAAATCTGATCCCTTTTTTTCTATGAGTTTTTTTTTTTTTTAATTAGACTCCACATAAAGTGAGGTCATACAGTATTTGTCTTTCTCTGATATATTTCACTTAGAAAAATGCCTTCAAGTTTCATCTGTGTTTTTAGGAATGTTAGGATTTTCTCATTTTTATGGCTGAATAATATACCATTGTGTATCTATATATCTAGATCCAGATATAGACACACATTACAACTTCTTTATCCATTCATCTATTGGGGATTCTTAGGTTGTTTTCATGTCTTGGCTATTGTGAATAATTTTACTATGAGCATGGTAATTCAGATTGTTTTCCAGTTATTGTTTTCACTTCCTTTGGATATATTCACAGAAGTAGAATGATTAGATCATATGGTAGTTCTAGTTTTTAATTTTTTGAGGAATCACCACACTGTTTTTCATGGTGGCAGTAACAATTTACCTTGTATAAGGGTTCCCTTTTCTCTGCATCCAAACCACCATTTATTATTTCTCTTTTTCCTGTGTGTGATGGCTATTCTAATAGGCGTGGAGTGATGTCTATTGTGGTTTTAATTTGCATTTCCCTAATGACTAGAAATGTTGAGTGTCTTTTCATGTGCCTGTTGGTGGCTGCTAACTTTTAAAATACCATTTTACATGTTATAAAATGGAAATTCAGAAACGTAAGACAGCCTGCTAACTTTTAATACATGACGGTACTAGGACTGGGATCCAAATACATATAACTTGAAAGCCTATTTTTTTGCATTTCACACACACACACGCTTTCATATTCTGAAGACTATTCTGTATCCTCCTTTTTCACTTAAAAATAGTATAACAATTAATTCCCTGCCATTAACTCTTCAAGAAAAGTTTAATTGCCTCAAAACAGCCCATTCTAAATGTAGTTTTCATTTTGATAGAGTTTACATTGTTTTCATTTTGATGTGCACCTTTCTATTCACTTGCGAAAGATAACGTGTGAAGGCTGGATCAGTTAGCCTGAGGTCTAGAGTGGAAGTCGGGCCGAACTGGGGAGTGCGGACGCTGTAGTCAGTGTTCACTGCTGCAGGTTGCTTCCCTGAAAGCCACTCGTTAAGCAAATGGAGACAAAGACGGGCTTGTAGCCAGGTGCTGTTCAGATTAAGATGTTTGATATGAAATTCCAGATGTGCTTCTACCCTCCATGGTGTTAAGGTCTCTGTTTGTTGTAACCAGCTTCTGACTTCTCTGACAGCACTCTTCGCTGCTCTTGACACAGTATTTCTCCATTTCCCTTTACTTTGATTTTTATATCCCAGGAAGTTGTTTGGTATTTCTTTTCCCAGAGAATTACATGATCACCCTCTTTTAAGTTCTGAAAAACTTTCCTGTTAGCCAGTGAATCCCAATTAGAGAATTTGTAGACGTGTTTCCTAGAGACTACCTGTTTAATCCCACATTTAAGCTATGTTGTGTAAAACAACTTGTTCAATAGAATTTTATCTGCCTGGTTACCTCAATGTAAGCTGCTTGAGGAGATAAATATTCTCTAAAGAAGCATCAGAGATGGATAAGGAACTCTCACATTTATATCAGTTGTTCTGAACAGCTAATTAAATATCAATTCTTTATCATGTTTTTTCTTGAGCACTTGTACTATATATAACTGGTATTGTAGTAGACACTGGGCATAGAGTAGAGAAAAGAAATACAAACTGTCCCTGCCCTCAGGGAGCGTAATATCTAGTGGAAGAGGCACCTAAAAATAAGCAAACATATTGTATTTTACTGTAATTGTGTGCAGCACAGTACATCCTGATATTCTTTTATAATTTATAAACTTAGTAATAATAGCGTTTCGTCTATAAAATTTTGTTGTATTTTTTTCCCATTCATTCTTTAGCCGAGTTTCAAGCTTCAATTTAAGATGTTTGTCCATTGGTATGCCAACAGTCTTTGGGTTAAAAAAAAATTCTGAAGCAAAATGGAACTCTGTGATTTTGCTTATTTACTGGTCCCATATTCATTTAATGGCACTTAAAGGGAAATCTCTCAGTGTCTTTGCTGCTTCCATGGAATTACTCTTGGGCCAGTCAGGAAATTCTTGGATTCCTAACAAGAAAATGTGTGCCTGACACTGGCTCTGCTCAGCCTCACAGATTGTGAAAGTGCTTGTCAGTTGCGCCAGTAAATCTTCCCTCTCTTACCGCAGGTCCAAGGATCTCATAAAGGAGGCCATCCTTGACAATGACTTTATGAAGAACTTGGAGCTGTCACAGATCCAGGAGATCGTGGACTGTATGTACCCAGTGGAGTACGGCAAAGACAGCTGCATCATCAAAGAAGGAGATGTGGGGTCACTGGTGTATGTCATGGAAGGTATGCTTTGTAACCACGTTCCCCTGACATTCAAATATTCTCTTTTCATCTTATCAGCCCGCACACAGATGGCAGTGCATTACATGAGACAATTCCATTTTTCTTGTTTGTTGTTGTTGAGAAACAGTTTGAAAAGAGGGAGAACACTGCTTAGACACAGAAGTTGATTAATCATTTGAAGTATTTGTGTTTAGAATTATTAAAATGAAAATCTATTATTTTTTCAGAGATGGGGAAAGGATAATAACATGAAAGAAAACATTGCTTTTTATTGCACTGCATAAGACCACACACTGTCAGATCATTGAGCAAACTCAAAGCTTCAGTGGAAGCTCGAGTCTATTGGAAATATATTTGGTCAGATAATCAAAGTATCTTCAACTCCACTTTTACCTCCCAGTATATGACTGGCTTTCTGCTACGCTGCTTCTATAAAAAGAGAATGTTTTCAGTGTCTCCTATGTGTCTGATAGAGGTGGATCATAAAGGTTGGATAGTGTATTAACTTCCTGATTATTAAGAGTGATAGCTTGTTTCATAAATCTTGCACAAACTAAGATGGAAGCTGCTTAAAAAAACTGAGGCATGCACTGTATAAATATGCTTTATGCTTCTGTATATTTTCACATTATAAATTTTTTAACTTGAAATTGATAATGGCATGTTTTTCTTTTGGGGGACGAAAAAGCCTGAAATCATGAATGAATCAGCCGAGAAGAAAGTGAGTTCAAAGATGTCTATAGCAGAAGACAGTTGGCTTAGAAAAACCACAATCGATTGATTTGGTGGCAGTTAGTGTTTTACCCAAAGCATTTGTGCTGGTGTCCTATAACTGTCAGTTTTATCGGTCATTCAGAAGAGAGGTGTATTTGGACAAGTCAATTAACCTATCTGTTTTACCCAGCTTATGTCAAAGGAGATAGTCTTTCTTTCTGGCCGTGGTTCTCCACTGGTGATGAATCTGTCCCCCAGGGACATTTGGTGATGTTCAGAGACATTTGGTTGTCACATGCTGGGTAAGGGTGGGCATGAAGGAGGCTCCTGGTGTCTAGTAGGTAAAGAACAGGGGTGCTAATCAACAGGCAATGAGTCGCCCACCGTGCATGCCCTGTCCTTAGTGCCTGTGCTGAGAAATCTTGCTTTCTACCTTCTTTGCAGGACTGTTATGAAGTTGGTATGAGTAAGTTGCGTGGATATATAATGTAAAGTGTAAAACATGTAGAATAACAATTGATATTATTTCTGTTAAATACTTGAGAGTATGTAAAACATGTTCTTTCTACATTTGTCATTCACCTTTTAATTTTTCTTTGTGATTCTTTCGTGACATACTGAAATCAGGCATTTGATATTTATTCATCTCTATCACTTTTTTCTTTATAATTTTCAGCTTTGTGTCAGTGTTACAAAGTTTCTCCCCATGCCAAAAGGATGTAAATGTTTGGTTAGGCTTTCCTCTGACAAAAACAAAGTACGCTAAACAAAAACACAAACAATATGTACTTGGCAGAGAACCACAGGGAAAGGAGGTGAAATTATAGGGAAAGAGTGGATGTGGGTAGTGAGCAGGAGCAATGAGAGAAGTGGAAGAAATATATAGAGGCCAAGTGGAGACTATAAATATAGAGGCAAATATTAAGAACTATTAACATTTAGAAACCAAGCTTAAAGCCTTTCTGAGATGATATTAAATCAATAGTTTCATATTATTTGATTACTTATGTATTTTATCGGCCAGGCACATTTTTAAGAACACAGATATTGTATAAAGCAGAGTGTACTTTACTTCAGTCATTTTATTTTATTTTTTTACTTCAGTCATTTTAAATGCTCATTGATATTCCAACAAAGGTCCATCTAGTCAAAGCTATGGGTTTTCCAGTAGTCATGTATGGATATGAGAGTTGGAGTATAAAGAAAGCTGAGTATTAAAGTATTGATGCTTTTGAACTATGGTGTTGGAGAAGACTCTTGAGAGTCCCTTGACTGCAAGGAGATCCACGTAGTCAATCCTAAAGGAAATAAGCCCTGAATATTCATTGGAAGGACTGATGCTGAAGCTGAAACTCCAGTACTTTGGCCAGCTGATGCAAAGAACTGACTGATTGGAAAAGACTCTGATGCTGGGAAAGATTTTAGGCAGGAGGAGAAGGGGATAACAGAGGATGAAGTGGTTGGATGGCATCAGTGACGTGATGGACATGAGTTTGAATAGGCTTAGGGAGTTGGTGCGAGAATAGGCTTAGGGAGTTGGTGCGAAAATAGGCTTAGGGAGTTGGTGCGGAGAAGGCAATGGAACCCTACTCCAGTACTCTTGCCTGGAAAACCCCATGGACAGAGGAGCCTGGTAGGCTGCAGTCCATGGGGTTGCGAAGAGTCGGACATGACTGAACAACTTCACTTTCACTTTTCACTTTCATGCATTGGAGAAGGAAATGGCAACCCACTCCAGTATTCTTGCCTGGAGAATCCCAGGGACAGGGGAGTCCTGGTGGGCTGCCGTCTGTGAGGTCACACAGAGTCGAACACAACTGAAACATCTTAGCAACAGTAGCAGGGAGTTGGTGATGGACAGGGAAGCCTGGCATGTTGCAGTCCATGGGGTTGCAAAGAGTCAGACATGACTGAGCGACTGAACTGATTGAATTCCATTCTAGAAATGAGTAGTTTGAAGACCTATATATTCATGTTCAGTTTTCCTCACTCATTTTTTCTAAAAATTTTGTTTAATTCATGCCGTTTCTGTTTTCTAAGACTAAATTCAATTTTACTAGCTATATTAGAAGGAGCTTGAAAATTGTACTTGATATTTGTTAGTTTTTAGAACTCAATGCCCAACATAAAGAGCATGCTTTTTCTAAACACTTTCTGTGTATAAAATTTATTTAATTCTCAAAGTGATCCTGTGAGGTAAGGGCTAGTATTTATTATCCCCTTTTATAGATGTGAAGACTGAGGCCCACCTGGTTTATAGTATAGTTAGGAGTGAACTCAAGTAATCTGGATTCAGAGCGCAAGCTCTTAATTATGGGACTCTGTATTGGTGATGGTTCTCCAAAGAAAAAGAGCCAATGGGATATATGTGTGTGTATATCTGGGTACTGAGAGAGAGGTTTATTTTAAGGAATTGACTTCCATGATTGTGGAGACTGGAAAGCCATCGGCTTGCTGGCATAATTCACCCTTCCTCCAGGTAGATCAGTCTTTTTTCCTGATAAGACTTCAACTGATTGGATGAAGTCTTATCAACATTAAGAAGGTAGTCTGCTTTAACTCAAAGACTACTAATTTAAATGTTAATTCCAGCAAAGAAATACCTTTGTAGAAATGTCTGGTGTAATATTTGACCAAATATCTGGGTATCATGGGCTTGCAAGTTGACCTATAAAATTAACTGTCACAGGTCCATTCCTTGTCAACGTGGCACCCGTACATATCTCCTTAAACTATACCAAAATATCCAAGTAAAGACAATAATAAGGTTATACTTCTGCCTAACATGATATAATAATCTTGTGTATAAAGAAAACAAACAAGCCATTTTCCCAGAAAAGGATGCAAAGTCCTTGGGTGGTGGTCATTTCTCCTCTCCTCAATACCCCATATCGCAAATATTTTGATGCAACATTCAGTTCAGTTGCTCAGTTGTGTCCAGCTCTTTGCAACCCCATGGACTGCAGCATGCCACGCTTCCTTGTCTATCACCAACTCCCGGAGCTTGCTCAAAGTCATGTCCATCAAGTCAGTGATGTCATCTAACCATCTTACCCTCTGTCATCCCCTTCTCCTCCTGCCTTCAATCTTTCCCAGCATCAGGGTCTTTTCCAGTGAGTCAGATCTTCACATCAGGATACAACATTAAGAAAACTTAAATACTATGAAATAAAATCAATACATCTTATGTTATATGATAATGGGATCTGCGAGGAAGGGCAACAAAAATTTTATGCACAAATGCATTCCCTCAAATATACTCACATAAATAAAAGCATATTTATAACAAAGAAATATCCATGGCAGTCTTCCCTAGGTAAATGTAAATACACTAATTTTTCCACATTTCATCAAGCTAATTTTAATATATTTTGTTTATCTTCTTTTTACTGCTAGACTGACTACATAGCAAGTCATCTCAATTATGTTTTCAAAAACAGGGTTCTAAATAGTGTATCAATAGTCAAAGTCACAGATTTTGCAATGATGGTGTTGGTTGCTTAAAGTTAAATTCACTAAATGACTGTGCTCTTATAACCTGATGCAAATATGCCCCCAAGTTGTAATTCTAATCAATTCCATGTAATTTTGGCTTATTTTATGCCAATATTCTCATGTGAAAATAATTTAAAATAACAAATCTTGTCATTTAAATTTTTGTAAGTTTTAATTGAGGAAATGTTTCATTGCTTAATTAGTTTTTTATCAACACATTTAATCTTCTCAAAATTGAGATGGCACTCTACTTGGTATAGATGGATTCTTTTTCATTTGTGAACATTATTAATATTTATAGAGTATACCATAGCAACAATGGATGAAGAGAATAGAGGATCTTTCACAAACTTGCTTATTATCAAAACATTCAGAAAAACACCCAGGGAGTTTACATGAAAACTATTCCAAGTATTCCTGCCTCTCTTCAGTTAAATGAAGTTTTCTTCATAAAATGCTTGTTTAACATGTGCCTTCAGTGATTTTTGTTTTAGCCTAGGCAGTGTCCCAAATATTATTGCATACCTAAATGCCAAATTTTCTCATCATTTTAACAGAATAGTCATATGTTAAGACTTAACTAATTAGGATGACAGGGAAAAAATCATCTGGAAGTAGTGTAAATATATCATGTATTTTCAAGCAAAATGAGTTGTATGACTTTCAGATATTTATAGTTACTGGCTAGTGGAAGTTTTAATTTCAAGTTTTGATTAGAATTATTTTAGTATTAGTTACTTAAGGTAGCAGTGCGTCAAATTGCTAAGGCTTGATTTATGTTTTAATCAAATTTCAAATATATACATGACTTACAAAATAATTGAATACAGCTTATTTTCTTAAACCAATAGATTTTTGTCTTAATTATAGAGTAATATTTGTTAATATCTTTATACTCTTGCCCTCTTTTTTTTCCATGAAGGTAAACTTCATCTTTGCTAAGTCATTTCAGTTGTCCGACTCTTTGCAACTCCATGGACTATAGCCCACCAGGCTCACCTGTCCCTGGGATACTCGCAGGAAAGAGTACTCAAGTGGGTTGCTATTTCCTTCTCCAGGGGATGTTCCTGACCCAGGGACTGAACCTTATGTCTTCTATACTGGCAGGTGGGTTCTTTACCACTAGCGCCACCCAGGAAGCCCAAAACTTCAACTACAGTCATCCAAAAGAAATTCTGATTTAGCAATTGAGAATTGGTAATGTAAATCAAACACCTTCTTTGGGAATCTGATTTACTATTTTTGTATTGAAAAATGTGTAGTTTATACGCATTGAAGATATTGCTTTTACAGATTTTCTGTGATCTTTCACTGTGGAAGTGCATAGATTACATGTTATTTTCTAAAAATGGCAAGTATCTGTTTAGTGTTCTTTGTTGACTATTTTAAGTTAAACTTTTAAGCGAAACCATCAAGCTGTTTTAATTTTTATTTTGCAGAGTGCTTGTTAATGATAACAGCTTTTATATAACGTTAGCCTTATATATGGCATTGCCCCAATCCCTCTCCTATTAGTTCCTTCTTTTTTTACAAGCATAGCTACCATTTAGTATAATCTTGGCCCACCTCTGAGGTTTCATTGTTTAGGACGAGAGTCTGCCATGTATGGATACTCTCAAGGCTCTCTTCTTTTTTCTGTCTACCATCAATCGTGTTGATTTTGTTTCTCTCACAGGTTTAAAACAATTTTTTTTAAGAAGGAAAAGTTTTTAAACTCATCACACAGGTGATTTTTAGTAGGACTTTTTATGCTAATGCTAAGTGATCTGTGATTGTTGCTCAGTCTGTGAGTTGTGTCTGACTCTTTGCAACCCCATGGAGTGCAACACTCCAGGCTTCCCTGTCCTTCATTATCTCCCCGAGTTTGCTCAGATTCATGTCCATTGAATCAGTGATGCCATCCAGCCACTGCATCTTCTGTCACCCCCTTCTCCTCTTGCCGTCAGTCTTTACTAGCATCAGGATCTTTTCCAATGAGTCAGCTCTTCACATCAGGTAGCCAAAGCATTGGAGCTTCAGCTTCAGGACCAGTCCTTCCAATGAATATTCAGCGTTGATTTCCTTTAGAATTGACTGGTTTGGTCTTTTTACTGTCTAAGGGACTCACAAGAGTCTTCTCCAACACCACAGTTCAAGAACATCAATTCTTTGGCATTCAGCCTTCTTTCTGGTCCAACTCTCACATGCATACATGACTACTGGAAAAACTACAGCTTTGACTATATAGACCTTTGTTGGCAGAGTAATGTCTCTGCTTTTTAATATACTGTCTAGGTTTGACATTTTCTTCCAAGGAGCAGGTGTCTTTCAATTTTGTGGCTGCAGTCACATCCAATCTCTAGATTCTGTTGTTAATTGCACTGAGATTTCCCTTTGTCTTCTGAAGACTGGTCTTCTGCTTCGCTTTGCAGTGAATTGGTTGATACCAGGTCTGCCTGTTAAGCTGATGTCCAACATTATTTGTTCTTCAGTGTGAACATGGATCATGCTAGCCACTCACTATCAACAGTAAACTTACTCAACTTCATACTGCAAGTTCTCTCCTGCTCCCCTACTCCTTCCCCTGAAACATTTTTCTGTTTTTATAATTAAATAACATATGAAAGCTGGCATTCAAAGAGGGGTTTTCATATAAAACTGAACATTAGTGAAGAGCCTCACCATGTCAGTTGGCATTCAAAACACTATCCAAGAGTATGAGGGAATTGAATGTATTTTCATATGAATTAGCACAGCAAATTTAACACGAGAAACAGACCGTTTTATTCTCCAAAGTCAGGTGGCGCCTTTTGGCCTTATGAGTGTTTCATGTTCATCTGAAAGCTATCTTTAGGATAGTTAAAATATCAATGCATTTAAAGTTATTTTTGCAGTCCCTTTACTAGATCAAGCTTATCATGTTAATGCTAAAGAAGAAGCTTATGTACTGTGTTAAAAACAAGACAACAGTCCCCAGATTCAGCCACTTATGCAGAGTCCCATGGCACTAAATTGAGACTCTTATAGTTTTGACTCCCCTAGAAATGGAATCTTAAACCAGACAATCAGGCGTCACCTAATTAGCAGTAGTTAGGTCATCTATCAGGTAGGATCCTGCTATCCGTAAAAGGAAAATGACCTTACCATAACCAATCCACTTTTTGTCCTCTAACGTAGCTTCCTTACTCCTGCTCCTTTATGCCTACAAGAATCTTTTATTTTGTACAGCTCCTTGAAGTTCCTTTCTTAGCTGCTCAATTGAATACTGTCCAATTCATGAATTGTTAATTAAAACCAATAAGATCTTTAAAATTCACTCAGTTGAATTTTGTTTCGTAACAACTACTTAAATAAAAACAAAAGAAAATAAAATCTATTTATAAAAATGTTATAAGCAAAGAGGATTTGAAATTTTTAAGTGTGAATATTGAAATATATTTCAGTTATGAAGTTAGTGGCAAAAACAGGGATCTAAGATAGTTAGATGTCCCACAGGGTATCATGTTTATTTTGGGGTGCCAAGCTTCCAAAAAGACTTTAATACACTTGAGTGAGTTCAGGACGCATGACATTTATTTTTAGTGAGTGACATGTCTTGTATGGATGCACGGTTTAGGAGGAAATGATAACTGTTTTTAAAAAGCTGAAAACAGTGTCATATAAAAAGGGGACTGGTCTTCATGAGTTTAGATGACCTGAGAAAATGCAAGTTATAGGGAAGTCTACACTGGGTCTTCTTGAGAGTCAATATTCTGCTAATTAATTTGTTCCAGAAGTGAATGAAGCAGTCTGATGTCATGGCAAGAACACCATCTCAGGAGACATTCTAGCAGTGATTATAAGAAATCTGCTTGGAGAAATTTAGTGTGGGTAGAAGAGGAATTCCCTGTGGCTGAACTGAACACATCTCATGTCTTTTCCCCAAACTCGAAGCTTCTCAGTCTGTGGTTTTCTGAACAAATATCTTACAAGTTAACTTATGAGAATCTGTCTCTTAGAAACTCACCCCTATATATAATATGCATGTTTTCTTTGGGGTGTTTTTGTATCTTGTATTATATAAATCAGTTAATACTGCAAGTATTCTTATGCTACTTCAAATCTGTCTCTTAGAAACTCACCCCTATATACAATATGCATGTTTTCTTTGGGGTGTTTTTGTATCTTGTATTATATAAATCAGTTAATACTGCAAGTATTCTTATGCTACTTCATTTTTCTTCCGGTAGTGTCTTCTATTTTATTACCCAATTTCTTTATCCTTTCTGCTATTGATTATATTTGGGTTGTTCCCAGTTATTTTGATCCTGATTATTTATGAAGCTGAGCATCTTCATATGTTTATAAGCTGTTGTGTTCTATGAAGTGTCTGTTGTAGCCTTCTGTCCATTTTTCTGTTCGTTGGTTGACTTTACATATTTTGGAGTTTAATCTTTGTCAGTTACATGCATTACAAATATTTTCTCTCATTTGTAGCATGTATTTTCACTTCTTTGTGAAATCTTCTGATGAAGCTGCTGCTGCTGCTAAGTCACTTCAGTCGTGTCCGACTCTGTGCGACCCCATAGATGGCAGCCCACCAGGCTCTGCCATCCCCGGGATTCTCTAGGCAAGAACACTGGAGTGGGTTGCCATTTCCGTCTCCAATGCATGAAAGTGAAAAGTGAAAGTGAAGTCGCTCAGTCGTGTCTGACTCCTAGCAACCCCATGGACTGCAGCCCACCAGGCTCCTCCGTCCATGGGATTTTCCAGGCAAGAGTACTGGCATGGGGTGCCATCGCCTTCTCTTCTGATGAAGAGAAGTTATTAATTGTAATGTAGTCAAATATATCAGTCTACTTCTTGGCTTGTGCTTTTTATAACTTTATAAGAATACTGGAAGGCAAGGTTTCTCATGCCTGTTTACGTATAAGTACGTGTATGTCCCTGAGATATGTGTATAGGTTTGGGATGTGACATATTATCTCTGAAGGAATAGATCCACATTTATAATATAAAGAAGAGTTGTCTCTTTCAAAGCAGGAAGCTGGAAAGGCAGTACATTTTTGCCTCTGTTTTTTTTTTTTTTTTCTTTTCCCCACCATGTTTAAACAATTTATAAATTGTCCTCAGGGGACAGTAAATATGTTTTTGAATATGCTTGATGACAATTTTCCTGTGAGTGTAGATTCTATATCTGGAAATAATCACAAGCCATTTGGTGACAGATATGATGAATAGGGCTCAGTTTAGTCACTCAGTCATGTCCAGCTCTTTACGACCCAATGGACTGCAGCACGCCAGGCTTCTTTGTCGATCACCAACTCCTGGACTTGCTCAAATTCATGTCCATTGCGTTGATGCTGCCATCCAACCATCTTATCCTCTGTCATCCCCTTCTTCTCCTGCCTTCAATCTTCCCCAGCATCAGGGTCTTTTCTAATGAGTCAGCTCTTCCCATTAGTTGGCCAAAGATTGGAGCTTCAGCTTCAGGACCAGTCCTTCCCATGAATACTTAGGACTGATCTCCTTTAGGATGGACTGGTTGGATCTCCTTGCAGTCCGAGGGACTCTCAAGAGTCTTCTCCAACACCACACTTGAAAAGCATCAATTCTTCGGCACTCAGCTTTCTTTATGGTCCAACTTTCATATCCATACATGACCACTGGAAAAACCATAGCCTTGACTAGATGGACCTTTGTTGGCAAAGTAATGTCTCTGCTTTTGAATATGCTGTCTAGGTTGGTCATAGCTTTTCTTCCAAGGAGCAAGCGTCTTTTAATTTCATGGCTGCAGTCACCACCTGCAGTGATTTTGGAGCCCAAGAAAATAAAGTCTGTCACTATTCCCATTGTTTCCCCACCTACTTGCCACGAAGTGATGAGATTGGATGCCATGATTTGGTGATTAATACTCTTTTTTTTTTTTTTTTGGTGGCTGAAATGTATAAGGACGTATGTATATGTACCATTATGAAGTAGCAACATTTTTTTTATAAAATTCAAGAAATATCTGAGGTGCTTAAGCAAAAACATTATAAAATGACATATTTTGAAAGATAGTGTTCTTAATACTGATTTGGCTACTTATGTCCTTGTTTGATTTTATAGAGTGTCTTACCATGTTGTGGTTATAACAGTATATAGTTCTCCATTTTCTTTCTAAATTATTAATGGTGGGAAAAAACAAGTGAAGAATTTGCTTTTTACTTTTGAAGACTCTTGAAAGCCAAAATAATTAAAACTTGCTGTGCTTATCTTTTTGAGATGAGAGTTAAGAAAAGTATCAATTTTCTTCAAAAAAGTAATCTGCAATTGGTAAAGTAGGTCATAGATTGTGTTAAAAAGGTACAACTATCTTTATTTTGCCTGGTGGATCATGTGGTTAAGAATTTGCCTAGAATGCAGAAGACCCGGGTTCTATCCCTTTGCTGGGAAGATCCCCTGGAGGGAGGGCATGGCAACCCACTCCGATATTCTTGCATGGAGAATCCCCATGGACAGAGGAGCCTGGCGGGCTGCAGTCCATGGGGTCACAAAGAGCCGGACACAACCAAGCAACTAAACACACACGTACCTCTTTATTGTCAACAGTTATGGGATTTATTTCTATGGGGACTCATTTTGCTAAAATATCAATATCCCATTCTTCAGTTTTTAGAGAATGGCAAATTTGAAAGTTTAAAAATATATTTTTGATGAACACTAAAACCAAAAACAGCTTTGCTGAAAAAAATGAAAAGAAAATGTGGATTAGTCCTTCTTGACATTAGTGTAAGAATGTGTTGATCTCTTACTAAAGAGCTGAAATTTACTTCAGTCATCCTTTCATGAGACTATGGAGTAGTTTGCATGCTGAACACTAAACAGTATTCTAAAATTGTTGAGGGTTCGTTTTAAGAACACATAGATGTATTTTTTCAGGGACTTTACAAGATTTCCAATGATTTTTGTGGGAGGCTGGATAGACTAATGCTTTTAATATCAATCCCTCTAATGAAAAATCCTTGAATGGTTAGTAATCGTTTTGGCACAGTCTCAAAGGGCAGGGAAGAAGGATGCTGCTTCTCAGCACTCTGAAACTGCCTGGCACGACTGCCACAGCAACACTTCCGGCACTCTCGGGAAGAGCTGAATGGATCTCTGAAATCCTTGTTGAAGTTCTCCTATGACTCCACATCTGAGGAACATGGCCTGGAACGGCACATACTTTATCTGAGTTTAATTACTGTTCCTTTGGAAGATTGCAGTCTGATCTTTATATGAAGACAAGTCTTATCTTTATATTATATATTTAGGCCCTTCCATAAACTCCATTCTGGTTAAAATATTTTTGTACCAAAATTCCGGCAGTAGTATCCAGATTTAGAATTATGCTAAAGGACTTAAAATAGTATTCAAATCAATTCTTTAGAATCCACATTTCATGCATATTAAAATGTCAAATACTTGTTATAGAGTGTGTTTACATTAATGGTTTATTTGATACCTTTTTTTTTTTTGCCTAACTTGTCAAACTTTACGAGGATAAGTAGCTTTCTTTGTATCACAGAACTATCTTAGAGTTCTTCATAAGAATATATGGAAGCATATGCTTTTAAACCCAAACATTGTTTACTTTCTATTTACTCTTTGCTGCTGCTGCTGCTGCTAAGTCGCTTCAGTCGTGTCCGACTCTGTGCGACCTCAAACATAGACGGCAGCCCACCGTCCCTGGGATTCTCCAGGCAAGAACACTGGAGTGGGTTGCCATTTCTGTCTCCAATGCATGAAAGTGAAAAGTGAAAGTGAAGTCGCTCAGTCGTATCCGACTCTTAGTGACCCCATGGACTGCAGCCCACCAGGCTTCTCCATCCATGGGATTTTCCAGGCAAGAGTACTGGAGTGGGGTGCCATTACTCTTTGCAGTCTCATGTTATTTAACAAGAAGAGTTAGGTTATTCTGTACCCTTTGCAGTATCAAAGCAAGTTACTCTGTTAATTTATTAATAGCAAAGCCATATTAGAAAAAGCACCTTGTGAAGGTGGCCAAACTTTTATGAAAGGTAGTTTTCTATTTCACAAATACACAATGGTGTATTTTCAGAGGAAAACCAAAACTTTTCATTAAATCATAATGAATAGTATTTAAAATTTTCCTTCAAATATTAAGTATGTTCCTTTAAAAATCATTTATTCCCTACTGGAAGAAGAAGGGAGTGAGCATTTATTCCCAGCAGAGCTTCATTAATAGCATATTGTAATAATTTTCACTGAAAGCCATTCACATACTCATCAATTTCTTTTTTATGTTTTTATAACTATAAAAACATAATCAATGTTACATTTTATAGCTCATGTTTATAGATCATCATTTTACACTCCTGTGTTATTATATTGTATTTCATAATGGTTTAGAATATTTAATACCTTCAGCATATTCTTAATGTAGATTTATGCTTTTTCCAGTGGTTCATTCAGTAATTGTGTGCGTGTGTGCATAGTACGTGCCCTCAAACTAAAGCCATTTTTAAAATGTATCTGGTGCAGAGATTTGTATTGACTCATCCTGTTGGAAATATACACATGAACATATTTGTACTTTGTGTCCATTTATGTGTATATGAATTTACATGAACTTATCCATTCTCAGAGTTCATATTATCTTCCAGGAGACGATGGGGTGGTGATAGTATCATTTATAGAATATGTGAAGAGCTGACTCATTGGAAAAGACCCTGATGCTGGGAATAGTTGAAGGCAGGAGGAGAAGGGGACGACAGAGAATGAGATGGTTGGATGGCGTCAGTGGCTCAATGGACAAGAGTTTGAGCAAGCTCCAGGAGATAGTGAAGGACAGGGAAGCCTGACGTGCTGCAGTCCATGGGGTTCCAAAGAGTTGGACATGATTGAGCGACTGAACAGTAACAATAGGCTTCTATAAAAGGTTAAATTTCAAATTTACAAGAAAAACAATTAATAATTGTAGACACTCTCATGTGAATTAAAAATTAGTCTGCAAAGGGAAAACAGCTGGTTGATAGGTTTATGAGCATCACTGTGCATGCCGCTCTCTTAAAAGAAAATTAAGATGACTTGTGCGGAAAGTTATGAAATTTCATTTAATTCTATGAATTTGGATTATTGTATATTATATCAGTTCTAAAGGCGAAAGACATATGAAATAGGAAAAAATGTTTCGGCAGATTTTTCTTTGTGTTCAGAATTAGGTTACATATATACATAGCAGGCATTGCTGAACTACCATCCTTTCCTCTCCCTCCATATGGTGTGTTTCTACAAAAGTAGAAAGGGTGTTACAGATAAAGCAGAGCTTGGATTTGACTGAATGTAGTTCATGAATATATGAAATTCTTTGTATTTCCCTCAACAGTTGACAATGGCAAAGAAAGTATTCAATGAAGTTCTTTTTGCAATAGTTTCTTTACCATGCTTCACTAATTCATTTATTTGATTATTACGCATTTATTTGTCCAAGGGCCTTTCTCTTCTGGAGCTTCAATCCTGGTGATAGTAGTAGGGGAAAAGCATAAAGAACATGCGTAGAGATAAGTCCATACATTCCCATAGTGATCAGTGCTATGAATGCTTTCAATACAACAGAATGATGTAGGAGGGAATCATGAAGATGGGTCTGGTAATTACTGGATAGGTCAAGGAGGGCTTCCCTGAGAGGGGTAACATTGGAGCTGAGACCTGAGTGACAAGGAAGAACCAGGCACACAGTGTGGTAGAGAACTCCAGATGAGGACAACGGCAAGTAGTAAAGCTGGAAGGTGGGGTGAATGTTAAAGAGATAGAAAGAAGGCAATGGCACGAATTAAGGTTGCAGAGGTTGACAGAGGCAAGGCTACGTGTAGTGGCCTGTAAGTATTGAGTTGGCCAATAAGTTCATTTGGGTTTTCCATACGGTGTAGTGGAAAACTCTGAACCAACATTTTTGCCAAGCCAATAATTTATTTTATTTATTTTTTTCTATTTCAAGAGATTGGAAAAACAGTAGAAGAGTTTAGGTTGAGATGGGACCTGGTTCTATTTATGTTTTTTAGGTAGAGGTAAGGTAAAGTCGCTCAGTCGTGTCCGACTCTTTGCGACCCCATGGGCTGTAGCCTACCAGGCTCCTCTGTCCATGGGATTTTCCAGGCAATAGTACTGGAGTGGATTGCCATTTCCTTCTACAGGGGATCTTCCTGACCGAGGGATCGAACCCAGGTCTCCCACATTGTAGACAGACGCTTAACCGTCTGAGCCACCAGGGAAGTCCTTTTATAGGTAGAAGAATGGATTAATTGCTCTAATAATCAAAGATTGGAAAGCATGCATTGTAGAGTGGTGGAGGAAGCAGGGATACCATTTGGGAGGCTCTGGCAGTAATCTAAGTGAAATAGAATTTTGGCTTGGGCTAGGATGGCTGCATGGGAGATGGGGGAAATATGATATATTCTGGCAGATCTTAGTTGTGATAGGGAGGAAAAGAAAGAGAAATTGTGAATGACTTGTAGGTTTTTTTTATTTAAATAGGTGAATGGTGGTGCCAGTTTCTGAGATGGCAAAAAGTGAAAGGCATTTATGCTTAAGAAAGTAAATTAAGAATGCTGTTCAGACAATGTGAAGTTAAAGTGCCAGTTAGCTCACTGGAGATGTCACGTTGATGACCGTGGATACAAATCGGAGAGCTCAGTTAAGAGGTCAGATTGTGGAGGTAGAAGTATTCTAACTAAACCAGGAATATGAAGAAGATTAATCAAGCAGTTATCTTATAACTATAGTTGTTTTACTTGTAGCAGATTAAATGGATAAATCATGGATATTTTTCTTGTTTAATCACTAAGTCGTGTCCAACACTTTTTGACTCCATGGACTGCAGCACGCCAGGCTTCCCTGTCCTTCACTGTCTCCCTTGCTTAAATTTATGTCCATTGAGTCGGTGATGCCATCCAACTATCTCATTCTCTTTCATCCACTTCTCCTCCTTCTCTGTAGATATTCATAAATATTTTTAAATCCTCCATGAAAATTCCTTGTAGAAAACTGAAAATTTCTTCCTACATTATGTAAACTAGTATCCTTAATTCAGCATTCTCAAAGTGAAATCTGTGGGCCCTCTTAGGGGCTGCTGCTGCTAAGTCGCTTCAGTCGTGTCCGACTCTGTGCGACCCCATAGACGGCCAGGCTCCCTCGTCCCTGGGATTCTCCAGGCAAGAACACTGGAGTGGGTTGCCATTTCCTTCTCCAGTGCATGACGGTGAAAAGTGAAAGTGAAGTCGCTCCGTCGTGTCCAACTCTTTTCGACCCCATGGACTGCAGCCCACCAGGCTCCTCCATCCATGGGATTTACTTGAGGTCAAAAACCATTTTCATAATAATACCAGCATATTATTTGTTGCCCTCTGTCTCATTCTCTCATGAGTGTCCAGTGGAGTTTTCTAAAGGCCATATGATATGTAATATTTGTTGTTGCTTAGTTGCTGAGTTGTATCCAACTCTTTTGTGACCCCAGGGACCATAGCCTGTCAGGCTCCACTGTCCATAGAATTTCTCAAGCAAGAATACTGGAGTGGGTTGCCATTTCCTTCTCCAAGGTATCTTCCCATCCCAGGGATCGAACTCACGTCTCCTGCATTGGTGGGAGGATTCCTTACCATTGAACCACCTGGGAAACCCAATAATGTGATATAGCAGCTGATTGATTACAGAAGCAGTTAATGTAGCTGCCTTCTATTGAGCCAGACATCGATTAGATATCCAAAAAGTTTAAAATACTGGGGTGGTTCCTACTGAATTTTTTGCTTTTAAAATATATTTAATTTTATTAAAAAATATTTTAAAATGTAATAAGTTTGCTATTACTTTCAAGTGAATAATTATTTTTTAAAAATTCTGTTTTAAGCTTTAATGGAATAAATGTCAGGAAATGTAGCCCACATAAGCAAAAGCTTTTTGAGGTTTTCAGTAATTTTTCATAACATAAAGAGGTTTTGAGGCTAAAAGTTTGAGAATCACTCCCTTAAGCTATATGACTCAAATACAAATATGACAAATTGGATGTTTGTTTCAGAAAACAAGCTAGGATTAGTTTGAGAACATCAGAATATTAGATATCACCTTCCCAACCTTCAAATAGCATAGAAATAGTAACATGTTAGAAAACAAATGTTTTTAAATGAAGTCTTGGTACATTAGAAGCAGAAATATTTCTGTAAAGGCTGGCATTTAAATCTAGAGCAAATCGCCCATACATATCAACAATGGGCAAGTAAATTCCATTGAAGAGCTTATTATTCTGTTAATTGCATTACATTCACAGTTTGAAAGGTATTCTTGAGGCATTTTGGAGGTTCTGTTTGCACTTTCTAATGTTTGAGATTTAAGAATTGACTTGAGTTTCCCAGTGATTATCTTGATTTAGTGTAGTAGGATACTGAATTTTTTGTAATTAGATGTTAATTATAGTTCTAAAGGAATAAAAGAATCAAATATTTTTAAATTGAATCAGCATTTTGGAGGAGAAAATTTCTTTACCTTGTGCTTATTTCTAACTTAAAAACATCCTTGAAGATGTAACATTTTGTATTCTAAAGGCTCAGAACAACCCATCTGATGCCTTAAATGTTTTCAAATTTGAAAAGAGAGTTTATTATTTACATGTGGTCCAGTGGAACACTCTTAATGTGTAGATAAACCTCAGTTGTCAGCTATTGATTGGTTTTCTCTTTTAAAATCCTCATTGCTAAGTAAATGTTTGAAAACTCTGCATATTTCTCTTGTGATGCGTTTTGTGAAGAGCTTTTTCATTTGCTGGTGCATTTGCTCGTTCTTTCTATCTCACCACCATGCTATTAAACATTTTCTTGGAATGACTTGAAAAAAGATGCTACTTTCATTTGCTGTATGACAGCGTTCTTTCTTCTCCCCAAGGCAGCTTTTATGAGATAAGTAATGTTGAGAGATGAAAGGCTTACTCCAGCTGTGAACACATATGTCACTATATTGTGATGAGAAATTAATTTTAGTATTTGTTCTTTATACAAGTTATAGTTCAGTGTTTCATACAAAAGTACATGTTGTTTCCTATTCTCGCAAAGCGTAGACTATTCTTGGCATAACCAGACTACTGAACTAGCTTTCTGTCTCTTGTGCTTTATGTTGTAAGCTTTGGTCTCAGTTGTCAAGCGAGAGAAATGACCACTGAGCTAAAAGCTGTAATTCCTGGGAGTTGAATCCAGATCTATCCCTTAAGCCGCCATTTGGTCATATTGAAATAATCCTCTCTGCACTTCACTTACTCTTTCCCCACTTTGTGGGCGATACCTCTTTTCCCCCTAACATTAGCTCAAACTGGAAACCCGAGAGTGATTCCAGGCTCCACAGCTGTTGGTCTGCAAATCCTCTTCAGGCTATTGGTTTATTGCTATCTTGTGTCCCTGTCTGCTACTGTTTGATTTCAGGACTAGGGTAACTTTTTTTGAAAATATCCAACAATTCCTTCCTCTGTTTCTGTCTGTCTCTAGATCTTATTTCGCTTTCTTACATTCTCTACACTACCATGAGCTAGGTCTTTCTCAAAGGCAAATATGTCTAAGTCATCTCCTTGTTTGTCATTTTCCAGTGCCATCTCACGGCAAAAATCCAAACTCCTTTGGAGAGAGATGACTCTACGGTGTAATGGAGAGAGCTGGGTTTTGAAACTTGGTAGATACGACTTTGAATCACAATTTTGCCATCTACATAGCTTAGTAAACTTGGGGAAATGCTTTAACCTTTTCTAGTCATCATTGCCTCATTTGTCAAATACTGTACATCAAGCATCAGGTTTTGTGTGGGGCACCTGGGGTGCACTTTTGCTCATGGACCTTCTTCTACTTCCCTGCTTAATTCCCTGCACTCACCAGTCTGCGCCTCTAGCTCAACTTCCTCAAATACTTTCCTGTGTCTCTGCCTCTGTGCTTTCCTCCGACTGGAGTACAGACACTGAAATATTACTGCTCTTCAAGAGGCAGTGTAGGAGTTGACTCTGCTGAGAAGCCTTCTCCGACACCTCCCAACTGGGCTGGATTCTTTCCTAAAGTTTCTGTGACATTTTCCGTGTCCCTCTATGTAAGCACATTTATCAGACTGTGTTTTGTTCATTCCTCCAATTTATTCATTCAGGAAAGATTTATTTTGCATATATTATGTGCCCTGTTCTTCCTCTCCTCCCTGTCCCAGATTTGTGAACACCCAGTAACACCTGGTGATGACCCAGCTTCAGTTCTCTATCCAGTGATCACAGCTGGGTGATACTGAACCAACAGGATGGAAGAAACATGAAATATAGCAGCCACCAGCATCCTCCGCTGACCTCAAGGATATTACATGAAAGACAAATAAACACACTTGTGGTGAACCATTGTATTTTGAGGGCTGTTTGTTACTCCAACTTAGTGAACCTCTAATACAATAAATGCACAAACAATGATTGGACCCAGGGTATCTGCTGACAGCCTTGTTCCTCAAATAGTCTTCCCAGTTTCTGTAAAAGGCAACTCCAGCATTCCAGTTGTTCAGGCTCCAGATTTGGAATCCTTCACTCTTCTCTTTAGGTCACATACATTTTCAATCCAATCCATTATCAAATTCTGTTGTCAAAACTTTTGAAATAGTTCCTAAATTTGAACATTTCTTACTATCTCCATGCATACCCCTTTAGTCCACGTCACCATTATCCCTCTTCTGAACTATTTCAATAGCTTCCCTGTATCTGCTTCCTTCATTGCTTCCAGAGAGCTTGTCACAGCTGCACAAATCTCTAAGTTAAAGCTTGTAGCTCTTCTGTTCACATCCTTCTAGGGATTCCCATCTTGATTAAAAGGAAAAAAAGAATATATATTAAAAGTCTTTACCATGGCTATGATGCCACTGGAACTCTTAAATTATTGATTTCTTTACCTGTCTTCCTCACCTCCACCCCTGTGATCCCTCACCCCACCCCAGCCACACTGGCTTCCACACTGTTTTTTAAACATGTGTTGCGATTCATGGGGTTGCAAAGAGTGGGACATGACTGAGCGACTGAACTGAACTGAACCTTAACGCTGTCTGAGGGCTTGGCATATTTTTATTATTTTGCTTAAAATGCTCTTCCTTCAAATATTAGCATGGCCCCATTACCATCTCACTCATGTCTCTGCTTCTGCTTAATGTTCAATGTACAGACACCTTCCTTGGCAACCTGCAATATACCAATCCCTTCCCCATCCTGTATGGTACTCTCTACCCGCTTAAGCAACTTAAAAGTCAGGAACTATTAATACCTGTGTTCTCTATAATCCCAGTACTTAAGTATAGTGCCTGCACACTGTACATATTCCCTGCATGTTGGTTTCATTAATACCAAATTAATTATATGGGACAGAAATTATTAAATATAGGATATTGTGCTTCCTCCTATGATCTTTTGAATTAATTTCATAATTCAATGTTTACTTTTCAGACTATATTTTTAATGTATATTTATTATTAATACAAAAAACTGTCTTTAAGTGAGTGTCTCAAATATTTATTTATTATCCAGGATGGACAAATCATAAAGAGTTTTATTAATGTTTTTTAAAGGAATATTTACCTCACACATTTGCTTCCAGATAACAATTCCAGAAATTACACTTGGTGGTGAAAGAGTGATTCACTTCATGTCATAAAATTGTACTAGTCCGAACTCCTTAATTCTCCAAACCTCGTATAACATTCCAATTGAGACTATGTGCTGTTGTTTCTTTCTAGTACTATTTAGCTTAGGCATTAGAGAAGATGTATTTTGGTTTAAAGCTTTTTTTTTTTCCAAAAGAGAGTCATAAACCATATAATATTTAAAATTATGTTTTACAATAAAGAATCTAATCTGAAGGTAAAATTTAATAAGAAAACAAATTAGAAAGACAGTAAAATATTTTATAAGCAGGCAACTGAGAGACGACACATGGGAATTATTTTGTCTCATTTGAAAAGCTTGAGTTGGGCTATCAGTATGAAAGACAAATAGCCCCCATTGCTTTGTAGTATACCATTCTGAAAATCATCCCTACTTCCTGTCCGAGATCTCTGTGTGTGTGTACGTTCCTTGGTAGGTCATCTTATTTATGGAATGCTTCAGTCTGTCCTACCAGCACTTCTGATGGGAATGATTGAATTCTTGTGTGTTTAGCTGGATATCTCTAAGTCTAGGTCTATGTGTTAAATATGTTTTCTTAATTTATTAGCAGAATTTTAGTTCAAAGGATTAAATGAAGACACGGGTATTGAAGAACCTCTTTAGTCTACCAAACTCTAAGTTCCCTGTGGGCAAAAACCTTCTAAATATTCCCCAGTGCTTAGCCCTAGGCCAGCCATGTATTGTTTCTTTCTTTAGCAAATACGTGTTAATGGAATTTTGCTTGCTCCCCAACACCAGAACTTTAACATTTATTTTAGGGAATCCATACACATACCATCTACTTGCAAAAATGTATAATGCACACACAGACAAATCTGTATCACGTTTCCTTAAAATCTAGAACTATCGTCTCATAGATAATGGAAATTGATAATAAACTATTAGAGCTTCAAAAAAAAAAAAAAAAACTAAGAAAATAGGTTTTAAGCCTCTAGTTAATTCTGATAATTTTCCCTCTAGGTGAAAATTTTATTTGTTTAATATTTAAACCCTCTGTTGAAATTTAATAAGCCAAACCTCTAGAAACTGTCTGATCTAGTGTAGTATTATTTAGACTGTGCAGACTTTCTATTAAGATCCTTAGGGGTGAGCAGTATGTGTGTGTGTGTGTGTGCATGTATGTGATGTGTATACATTTATGAATTCTCAACTCCTTAAAGATGAGAATTTGGAGGGCACTTAGTGTATTGAAGATTCCAATAATAATATTAGATGGTACTAATAGTGACATTCACAAAACTGTAATCTTTCATCAGTGTGGAAGCATATCCCATTATGCTCAGGAGATAATTTGTTGAGCTAAGCGTTGCCCTAAGGAAAGCAAAGGATATTAGAAAAATTTTGGGTAAAAATGTTTAGCTTCTCATCTGTCATAATGTTTTGCCTGTGACTAAAATGCAACTGAGTTTAATAAACTTTTACCTTGAATGACAAGCATCTTTCTTCAATTTGCCATACCAAAGATATTACTTTCAGAAAACATCCAACCATAGAAACACTCAGAATTGCTAAATTTCAAGAGGCTTTAAAAATGATCAGATCTTTTTTCAGGCTTGATTAGATCTTTTTTCAGGCTGGTAAGGTCAAACTTCATTTCCTAAAATATTAGAATTTAATTTCATAAAATCTGTTACTATTGAGAATATTTCCCCAGTGCTTAAACTAATACACCCAACATTCCCTTTTTAAATTGCATTGTTTTATATTGTTCAAAAGAGCTTCTCTGGAGCATCAGACGGTAAAGAATCTGCCTTCAGTGAGGGACACCTTGGTTCAATCCCTGGGTCAGAAAGATCCCTTGGAGAAGGGAATGGCAACCGATTTCAGTATTCTTGCTTGGAGAATTCTATGGACAGAGGAGCCTGGTGGGTTGCAGACCATAGGGTTGCAAAGAGTTGGAAATAACTGAGCAACTAACACACACATATTAAAAATGGAGAGTTCAGTCACTCAGTCGTGTCAAACTCTTTGTGACCCCATGAACTGCAGCACGCCTGGCCTCCCTGTCCATCACCAACTCCCGGATTTACCCAAACTCATGTCCACTGAGTTGGTGATGCCATCTAACCATCTCATCCTCTGTCGTCCCCTTCTCCTTCTGCCCTCAATCTTTTCCAGCAGCAAGGTGTTTCTAATGAGTCAGCTCTTCGCATCAGGTGGCCAAAGTATTGGAGTTTCAGGTTCAACATCAATCCTTCCAATGAACACTCAGGACTGATCTCCTTTAGGATGGAGTGGTTATATCGCCTTGCAGGCCAAGGAACTCTCAAGAGTCTTTTCCAACACCACAGTTCAAAAACATCAATTTTTCGGTGCTCAGCTTTCTTTATAGTCCAACTCTCACATCCATACATGACCACTGGAAAAACCATAGCCTTCACTAGATGGACCTTTGTGGACAAAGTCATGTCTCTACTTTTTAATATGCTGTCTAGATTGGTCATAACTTTCCTTCCAAGGAGTAAGTGTCTTTTAATTTCATGGCTGCAATCACCATCTGCAGTGATCTTGAAGCCCAGAAAAATAAAGTCTGACACTGTTTCCACTGTTGCCCCGTCTATTTGCCATGAAGTGATAGGACTGGATGCCATGATCTTCGTTTTCTCAATGTTGAGCTTTAAGCCAGCTTTTTCACTCTCTTCTTTCACTTTCATCAAGAGGCTTTTTAGTTCCTCTTCACTTTCTGCCATAAGGGTGGTGTCATCTGCATATCTGAGGTTATTGATATTTCTCCTGGCAATCTTGATTCCAGCTTATGCAGCCCAGCGTTTCTCAGGATGTACTCTGCATAGAAGTTAAACAAGCAGGGTGACACTATACAGCCTTGACGTACTCCTTTTCCTATTTGGAACCAGTGTGTTGTTCCATGTCCAGTTCTAACTGTTGCTTTCTGACCTGCATACAGGTTTCTCAAGAGGCAGGTCAGGTGGTCTGGTATTCCCATCTCTTTCAGAATTTTCCAGAGTTTATTGTGATCCGCAGTCAAAGGCTTTGGTATAATCAGTAAAATGGAGAACTGGTTATCACTTTTGATTCAATTATCCTTGCTTCCAAGGTTAAAGAGTTAAGAAGAGTCCTTCAAGTATACTTTTGTCTTGGGGAGAGAATAATGTGTACTAGTCAAGAATATGCCTTGGGCAAGTTATTTAACTTCTATGAACCTGTGTTTCACTCCCTATAAATAACTTAAAAATACCTTTCTCAAAGGGTACTTGTGAGGAGGAACTGAATGTGAAACATTTAGCACTCCTTTAAAGGCCCTATAAACAGTTTTTTTAAAATGTGCTCTAATTCATCTTAGCATAAGAAATTCAAATATTTAAGTTTCTTTTCATCTTCTAATGATGTGCAAATGATCAAAGTTTTAGTACATTAACCTCAAGAGGTGGGAACTCAAAATTGAAAATGGCAAATGTTTGAGAGTCAGCTCTGAAAAGAAGAAAATAGTAGATCCCTTGCCTATAGTCCTTGCAAAATTTTGTGGTGCGAAAACTCCCATCATCACCAGTCTCACATTACCAACCTGATTTCTGAATAAAGAGTAGCTAATCGTCTGGAGTCAGCTCTGGTACGGTAGTAGGCATGCCAGTTCATAAAGAACTGCTTAATCAATCATATCTATAACTGCAGAATTAGAACATGAATTTGGCACATTACACTTGTTTTAATTATTCATGGACTACATTTTCCATCAGTGCAGTTCATTGATTATACTTCTGACGTCAGTTCCTTTCAGCTCTGAAATTTCAGATTTTACCTTTGAAGTGGCAGGTGACTCAGAATCTGCACTTGCCCTTCTTGAGAATAGCACATTAGGTACAGTAAGCTTCAGCCATTTCTGAAAGTAGCTTCAGCCATTTCTGAAAGTAGCATGCTGTTTTTTTCTATACTTTGAGTAATTTTTCTTTAAGTAAGGGGTGATGCAGAAGGGCTTAGGAATTTCCACTTAGTTTTAACCTGTAACCAGTTATTTCATTGTCAAGTTACCAATAATGCTGCAGAGAAAATATATATTTTCGTAGAATAGGTAATTTCTGGAATTAATCAAAAAATCAGTGATGTAATAGATATAACACTTCCCTGGTGGTTCACTGGTAAAGATTATGCCTGCCAGTACAGGAGACCTGGTTCGATCCCTGGGTCCGGAAGATCACCTGGAGAAAGAAATAGCAACCCACTCCAGTGTATTCTTGCCTGGGAAATCTCATGAACAGAGGAACGTGGCAGGTTACAGCCCATGGATTTAAAAAAGAAATCAGACACGATAGTAGCTAAACAATAAGAAGACTCTCTCTATATATTCCTTAGGTTGAAGTCAGTATAGTACCATAATGTAGATTGTCTCATTTAACTCTTTAATTCATGCAATATTAGTTATAGATTCAAATTCCTTTAATAGATTTTCTTTATGCTAATACAGTAGCTGTTACCAGTACATACCTATCATAGTTTCTCTAGATATAAGAGTTGCCCCTTGTTTCCATTGAGCAGAATTTTATCCTTTCTCTTAAGTTTGTTTTCAATCATAAGATTATCAAAACTTCTACTGTCATGTTCATTCAAATATGGTCATTTCTACCCAAAAGGTAAAATTCAGGAAACATTCAAATCATTTTTCAGCTTTTTAAGGCCACAGCTAATGCCCTTTTCCCCATCCAAGTTTTGGAATTTTTAAAAATGTAATTTATTCCTTGACAAATTTTCTACTTCTCTTTGGGCAAATATCACTGCATTCTACTTCAGTGGTTCTCCAGGTACAATCCCTGAGGCATCATTATCACTGGAGAACATTAGAGATGAAAATTCCCAGGGCCTACCCCAGGGGTACTGAATCAGAAAGTCTAGGAATAATACCCAGCAGTCTGTGCTTTAACAAATCCCCTGAGAGACCCTGGTATTGAGTGAGTGGTTGTATAATTTAGCTTCCTATTTAGTGGTGTGTTCCATGGCTCAGACGGTAAAGCATCTGCCTACAATGCGGGAGACGTGGGTTCAATCCCTGGGTCGGGAAGATCTCCTGGAGAAGGATATGGCAACCCACTCCAGTATTCTTGCATGGGAAATTCCATGGACAGAGAAGCCTGGTAGTCTACAGTCCATGGGGTTGCAAAGAGTTGGACATGACTGAGCGACTTCACTTTCCTTTCCTTTCACTTTCCATGATGACCAGGATTTATGAGTAATTATAACTTTTAAATAGGGGATATCCACTAAATATTTGACAAATGAACTGAATAAAAGGGCATTTTAAGAAATGCAAGCTAATTAAACTGGAGGAACAAAGGACAAGATATTTAATTTGAAAGGGTATCATTTGAAGGAGAAATGAGATGTGCTCTTTAAACATACATGGGCTGGAATTAGGGCAAATTCATAGAAATTATGAGTGCTTATTAAGGTTAGGTTATTTCAATTACATTAATTCATCTAATCCTAACAGTAAAATTCTATGAAATGATATGTTATACTCATTTCACTGATTAAAAATGAGACTTAGAGGGTATATATATCTCTGTCTATATCAGGATCATATAATCAGGCAGGTTTCAAACTCAGTTCTTTCTGACTCACTTTCCCCATCATGTCTAGAGAGACAGATTTCAACTCCAGGTTAGTTCAGTCAATTTATTCAGTTCAGTTCAGTTGCTCAGTTGTGTCCAACTCTTTGTGACCCCATGAATCGCAGCACACCAGGCCTACCTGTCCATCACCAACTCCCGGAGTTCACTCAGACTCACGTCCATTGAGTCAGTGATGCCATCCAGCCATCTCATCCTCTGTCGTCCCCTTCTCCTCCTGCCCGCAATCCCTCCCAGCATCAGAGTCTTTTCCAATGAGTCTTCGCATGAGATGGCCAAAGTACTGGAGTTTCAGCTTTAGCATCATTCCTTCCAAAGAAATCCCAGGGCTGATCTCCTTCAGAATGGACTGGTTGGATCTCCTTGCAGTCCAAGGGACTCTCAAGAGTCTTTTCCAACACCACAGTTCAAAAGCATCAACTCTTCGGCACTCAGCCTTTTTCACAGTCCAACTCTCACATCCATACATGACTATTAAATGACCATTAATTGTATATAAATATGAGCTAGGCCCCATGCAGTTGTACAGCATTTAGCAATGAAAAGCAAGTGTCCTCATCTGTACAGTGTGGATACTAAAAGAATCTAGTACTTCTGTTGTGAGGATTAAATATGATAGACGTCAATAATTAAATAAGACAAAGTCATAAATTGTGAGAAATACATAAATGGAGAGAAAGAGAAGATATTAGGTAGTGATAGCTGATTTAGACCGAGTGGCTGGAGATATTGCTCTATGCAGTGACACTGATGCTGATGTAGAATGACAAGTATCCTTTAACTCAACGGCAAAGCAGGGGAAGAGCACTTTAGACATAAGACGTGTGTGTGTCAAACCCTAAGTGTCAGGAACTGACACTCTGGAATGGAGTGAGACCTCTGTCACTACAAGTTTTCAAGTGCATCATGCTGAAAATAGTATTTGGAGTGTGATGAAGATGGAACAGGAGTAGCAGAGCAGTGGTGCACTGCATAACTATCAATTTCCATCCAGTCCAGCCTATTTGTCTTCCCCACATTAGCTTATCAAATAACATTGATACAGCAATAAAGCAACATATACATAAATGTCCAACTAGGCGCAGAAGCCTGTAGTAAGTATGACATCAAACAAGTATTTTTTAGAATGGAAGCTTGAAACACCTAGAATCTGAACAATTGAGTTTGATTGTTAGTAAACTTGAATGCTATTGCTTCTACTTCTACTTTCTTGACTATACCAAAGCCTTTGACTGTGTGGATCACAACAAATTATGTAAAATTCTTAAAGAGATGGGAATACCAGACCACCATACTTGCCTCCTGAGAAATCTGTATGCAGGTCAGGAAGCAACAGTTAGAACTGGACATGGAACAATAGACTGGTTCCAAATAGGAAAAGGAGTACGTCAAGGCTGTATATTGTCACCCTGCTTGTTTAACTTATATGCAGAGTACATCATGAGAAATGCTGGACTGGATGAAGCACAGGCTGGAATCTAGATTGTCGGGAGAGATATCAATAACCTCAGATATGCAGATGACATCACCCTATGGCCTAAAAAAGTGAAGAAGAGCTAAAGTGCCTCTTGATGAAAGTGAAAGAGGAGAGTGAAAAAGTTGGCTTAAAGTTCAACATTGAGAAAACTAAGATCATGGCATCCAGTCCCATTATTTGATGGCAAATAGATGGGGAAACATTGGAAACTGTGGCTGATTTTATTTTTTTGGGCTCCAGAATCACTGCAGATGGTGATTGCAGCCATGAAATTAAAAGATGCTTGCTCCTTGAAAGGAAAGTTATGACCAACCTCAACAGAATATTAAAAAGCAGAGACATTACTTTGCCAAGAAAGGTTTTTCTAGTCAAAGCTATGGCTTTTCCAATAGTAATGTATGGATGTAAGAGTTGGACAGACCATAAAGAAAGCTGAGCGCCTAAGAATTGATGCTTTGGAAACCGTGGTGTTAGAGAAGATTCTTTAGAGTCTCTTGGACAGCAATGAGATCCAACCAGTCCATCCTAGGGGAAATCAGTCCTGAATATTCATTGGAAGGACTGATGCTGAAGCTGAAACTCCAATACTTTGGCCACCTGATTGTGAAGAACTGACTCGTTTGAAAAGACCCTGATGCTGGAAATGATTGAATGTGGGAGGAGAAGGGGACGGCAGAAGATGAGATGGTTGAATGGCATCACTGACTCGATGGACATGAGTTTGAGTAAGCTCCAGGAGTTGGTGATGGATAGGGAAGCCTGGTGTACTGCAGTCCATGGGGTCACAAAGAGTTGGACATGACTGAGTGACTGAACTGAACTGAAACCTGAATTCAATACAGCAGCCTCTAGATTTTTTCCCTGGCACTCTCTAAGACTGACTGAGGATGCCAGATGGCTTGGGGGCACTTTTGTTCATAATTAATGTGTAGAACTATTCCCTAACCGTATTACAGTGGCATTTCTAGAAAATCTCGGATTACATTTCTTCCCAATTATACTTATCATTTGATATACAATCTGCAATGAAGATAGGATGGAAATGGAGTGGTTTGAATCACTAAGTGAAATGGATGGATTTTAAATGAAATTAAATTGTGGTAAAAATCTTATATGTTATTTCTAAGTAGCTCTTTGGAAGATATTACCAAGTAGAAATGGGAATATTTCAACTTAATTGGATTTTCTTGTTAACAAACTTTACTTATTCCTTATTTCACTGTAAGACTAGAAAATGGAGGCTTCTAGTTGCTGTACCAGGAAGACTCTAAGCCTCTCAGTGATGACATCACGTTCTCTTTTGTTTTCCTGGAACAAATACAAAACCCAACAATAATATGCACCACAGATGTTTGTTGAATGAATGAGTGAATGAAGAAAAGATGAACAATTCGAGCCAACTAAATTGTGAGTGGAATTCAAGCTTTATAATAAGTATATTTAATTTTTACTTTAGAAATCCTATAGTTTTTCTAGTAGTCATGTACAGATGTGAGAGTTGGACCATAAAGAAGGCTGAGTGCCAAAATACTTTTGAACTGTGGTGCTGGAGAAGACTCTTGAGAGTCCCTTGGACTGCAAGGAGATCAAACCAGTCAATCCAAAATGAAATCAACCCTGAATATTCATTGGAAGGACTGATGCTGAAGCTCCAATACTTTGGCCACCTGATGGGAAGAACTGACTCATTGAAAAAGACCTTGATGCTGGGAAAGATTGAGGGCAGGAGGAGAAAGGGATGGCAGAGGATGAGATGGTTTGATGGTATCATTGACTCAATGGATGTGAGTTTGAGCAAACTCTTAGAGACAGTGAAGGACAGAGAAGCCTGGCATGCTGCAGTCCATGGGGTCACAAAGAGTTGGACGTGATTGAGTGACTGAACAACGCAAGGACTGATACTAATTCCTGAAATATATAAGTTGTGTTTCCCATAGCTATATTTCTTATAACTATCAAATGCATAATAAAACAAAAAGGATTTTTAAGAAGCTAATATGGTTGGATTGCTTTAAAGCACCAATTTAAAGTCTTTTCTGTTTGTAGCATTATTGAGACATTGTATAATTTGGATTCATATAAAATGAAATAGCCAACAAAGATAGTTATTGTGAGGAGGCAACTTTCAACTGCCTTTTCCTGCCATATGTCTTTAGTTAATGGGAGGGAGAAACGGTGCTGTGTAGATAAATTTGGGTTGGTTTTTAAAAATATAGACTTATGTATTAAAAATTGCATATAACATTTAATCTATAGTTTCAAATTAGTGATTTTAATATGTCTTAGAAATATGCTCTAAGATATATTTGTACTTAAAAGAGAAGCAATGCAGTTGACAGATTATAAATCTATAGTATGCCTCATACAAAACATACATTAAAAATACACCTTTGTTATTAAATATAAATATTCTTAATCCTTAGTCCTTCTGTTTTCAGTATGATTTTGCTGTGGAGGAATTTGTGTCTTCGTGCTTAGCCATGTATCAGTATTCTTTATAAAATATAAATTTGCTAGAATGAGAGAATTAATTAAAGAAAAAAATGAAGGAATAATAGTTATTATTCTTCTATAAGGTAAATAGCTTTTAATGTAATTGTAATTATTTATGTAAATGTTTATGGCATGATATATATATATATAATAATCATACACACATACCTTCTACCAATAAATATATTAATAACTTTTTTATTAAAATACACTGCTACACTGCAGGTATACAACATGATAATTCATCATCTGTATTACGGAAAGTAATCACCTCCAAAAGTCTGTTTGCCATTCATCTCCACACAGTTCAGCTCCTTCACCCTTTTTGTCTACCCCTCCAAACCTCTTCCCCTTTGCTAACCACTGATATGCTCTCTATGAGTTTTTGTTTCATTTGTTTTGTTTTTTACTGTTCTGCATATGAGTAAAATCGTATGGTATTTGTCTTTTTCCTTCTGCCTTATTTCACTTAATATAATACCCTGCAAGTTCATCCATGTTGTCACAAATGATGAGATTTCATTCTTTTGTATGGCTGAGTAGTATTTATTTCCATATCTTGGCTATTGTAAATTATGCTGCAGTGGGCTTAAGGGTGCATGTATCTATTTGAATTAATGTTTTTATTTTTCTCAGATAAATACCCAGAATTGGAATTACTGGATCATATGGTAGTTCTGATCTTAATTTTTTGAAGAAGAATTGTCACTCTGTTTTCCATAGTGGCCACACCAGTTTTCATTCCCAGTAACAGTGTGTGAGGGTTCCTTTACTCCCACCACTTCTTTAACACTTGCTATTTCTTGTCTTTGTGACAATAGCCGTTGTAGCCACTGTGAGGGAATATCTCACTTTTGGTTTTAATTTGCATTTTCCTACCAATTAGTGATGTTGAACGTCTTTTCATGTGCCTGTCAGCCATTGTATGTCCTCTTTGAAAAATGTCTATTCAGATTCACTGCCCTTTTTTAAATTGGATTGCTTTTTTTTTGAATGTAACATTTTGATATAGGGTATAGTCCAGTACACTAAACTGACTAAAAGGGCTTAACGCAGTCAAATGAAAATCACTGATGCTTTCCATTCTTATACTCTTGAAATGTATATTTGTTATATATGAGCAGATGTATTTTGATATTTTTATAAAACAGACAGAAAAGCTTTCACTGGAGCTTCATGAGCCACCAGTCACTTGCCCTTGATGTTGCAAATTTCAGTCAGCTAGGGGTTATGTGTATGTAAATTAGTCTTCAGAACTTTAGTGTAAATTCTAAGAGTAAGGTTACTATTATCAAAAAATATAAAGTAAATTCTTTGGACTCTACAAAATATATGCTAGTTTTATTCAGTGTCTGCTGTTTCAAGACTAGCCAAGGAGACAACCTATCCTACATCTAATATTTTACTTTCTTAAGAAGACTATTAGATAGAGAATATCTAATAGTCCCAGATAAAATTCAAATGAAGATAAAAGTTAGTATTAGGTAAGGTTATAGAATGATGTCAGAGAAGGCGATGGCACCCCACTCCAGTACTCTTGCCTGGAAAATCCCATGGACAGAGGAGCCTGGTGGGCTGCAGTCCATGGGGTCACGAAGAGTCGGACACTTACTGAGCAACTTCACTTTCCCTTTTCACTTTCATGCATTGGAGAAGGAAATGGCAACCCACTCCAGTGTTCTTGCCTGGAGAATCCCAGGGACGGCGGAGCCTGGTGGGCTGCCGTCTGTGGGGTCTCACAGAGTCGGACACGACTGAAGCGACTTAGCAGCAGCAGCATAGAACGATGTGGTTAATATATGCTAGCTCTTTCTTGGGCACACTTAGTTGTCCAGTTGTGTCTGACTTTTCGTGACCCTATGGGCTGGGGTCGACCTGGCTCCTCTATTGATGGGATTCTTCTCCAGGCAAGAATACTGGAGTGGGTTGCCATTTCCCCCTCCAGGGGATCTTCCTGACCCAGGAATCAAACCAGTACCTCCTGCCCCTCCTGCATTGGCAGGCAGGTTCTTTTATCACTGGGCCACCTGGGAAGCCAGCTTTATCCATATATATCCATTCAGAATACTCCCCTAAATAGTGTTTTTTATGTTTTCTTACACTTTTAGCTATGATAGAATGTGACTGTTGAAGAACATTAGTAGTCTGAACCACAGAACTAGTAAAAGGTTAAAAGTTTTACTTTTGATTTTGCACACCATGCCAACTGTGAGATTAGACTGGTCTTTTTTATTGAGTCTGCTTTATTAACTAGGAGCTGCAAATTATAGTAAACTGACTCTCTTGTCTTTCAGCACTGCAATCACACATGGTGCCCAGTAGTGGTCTGGACACCACGTGGCCAGATTTCCCTTTCTGTCTTTACTCTTTGGAGAATGTTTTCCCACGCTGGAATTTTCTTGGGTCCTCCCCTTAAATCTAAATATGCTTATCTAAAGTGGGCTACCCTGGTAGCTCAGCTGGTAAAAAATCCATCTGCAATGCAAGAGACCCTGGTTTGTTTCCTGGGTCAGGAAAATTCTCTGGAGAAAGGGATAGGCTGCCCGTTCCAGTATTCTTGGGCTTCCCTGGTGGCTCAGACAATAAAGAATCAACCCACAACGTTGGAGACATAGATGCAATCCCTGGGTTGGGAAAATCCCGTAGAGGAGGGCATGGCAACCCACTTCAGTATTCTTGCCTGGAGAATCCCCATGGACAAAGGGAGCCCGGCGGGGTACAGTTCATGGGATCGCAAAGGGTCAGACATGACTGAGCTACTAAGCATATCTAAATACTAGGATAGTAATAAGAACTCATTCTCTTGAGTTAGCCCCAGTTCACATCCTTCCTCTGTTCATTACTGCCTGTGTGGTCTTGAGTAGATTACTTGACTTCTCTGAGCATCCATTTACTTTTTGTGAAATTAGGATCATAATTATCCTTCATACTGACAGTGCTGCTGTGACGTCATGGCAAAATTTTAGCTCTATGGCCTGGCACTTAGACGGCCTTTCATGAATGTTTTTCCTTTACTGTTTTGTCTCATCTCTCTGAACTCTGTAACTGGCCATATACCTACTCTTTTAATTTAATTCAAATGAAGACTATTGTAATTGACAAGGTCTAAAGTCTTGTAATCTTCCCGCTGCCCCATGGCATTTGAGTGAGGACTTTCAAAGATTGAATGCACAGGAACAAATATGCTAGGAATTTTCGATGCCACTCACAGAGTCTCTCAGAGGGGACATTTAGGAGAGGGTGGATGCTGTCAGAACTCTTCAGATCATCCTGTGGAGGTTTATTCTCTCCACATGTAAGGGCAACTTGGTTGATTATGTCACCTGTGCCTATTGTCTGATTCCTTTCTACTTCTAACCTCAGGGCTGGCCTCAAGGCAAAAATCGTTACCTAGACTCGGTTGGTCTTTGCTGTTTGCCTCTCTCCCTGTGAACATACTTTTCCCATATACCAGTATCCTAGAGACCCCCATCTCTGAACGTTAAGGACAGCTGATATAGAAGATCTAAATCATATTTAGTAGACAAAGAAACCCAGTTAACATATATGGAAATTTCAGTATGATAGTCTAGCGTGTAATTTCAGCCTAGTTAAACGTAATGATGGGGCGTACTCCTTTAGTAAACAGTGACCCAAGTAAAATGTGTGATTTTCCTCCTATCTACTCATCACGTTTAGACTCCTATTAAAATGAGTTTACTTGATTTCAGAATAAGTAAGTCTGTACATAGACACAGCTGCCACAGCAAAATCAGCCTTTTCTCATTAGGGGTCTTTCTCTGGCGGCGACGGTTCTCCTAGACAAACTTTGCTTCTATTCTTGTAAATAGCGCTTTCCCATATTTAAACAGAGATCTGGGGGAAGGGGAAAGATTCAGTCTTCTTTTTTTTCTTAGAATTTAAGGCAGATTGTTTTTTAAGTTCTTAATTTAAAGCAGATTTCTTTATGGAAGTACTCAAAAACAAGTAAAAGTGAGCTCTCTGGAGCTCTGACCTGACACTTCTACTTTATTATTTTATATATAAAATTTCAAGTATGAAGCATTTTTATTTAAAGTGTAGTTCTTATCAAGGATTGCATTTATTGCTTTGAATCAGGGGCTATGATACAATCTATACTGAGGAGAAAACAGGGATGCTGAGAGAAACAAGGTCTCATCCCAACTCATTGCAGAAACAGCAATGACAAAGTCTTCCTATTCTGTTGCTAGAAAGAACTCTCTGCAAGTAAAACTGTTGTCATTGTCTAGAATATTCTTAATGGAAACTTGGTAATACTAGTTTGTAGGGCGTTTTGTGATTTTAGATGAGGGACAAAAAGCTGTTCTTGGAATATAAAAATAGTCAGGGCTACACTTAATGTTTACTTTGTACCAGGCATTCTGTTCTCAACCCAATGAATACTTTATCTAATTTGACCCTCACAGCAGCTCTAGAGGCAGATTCTTTTACACCCATCTTACAAGTGAGGAAATTGAGGCTTAGGTTAACTTGCTCACTATTGAATGTGTGTTAAAAGTTCAGAAAGAGGGATTCAGCACAGGTCTGCATGACAATGGGAGTCTGTGTACTGAACCTTTACATGATATTGCCTGTTGATATCATGTACATATATAAAGATTGAATCGCAACAGTTTTGGCTGTCTATTAAATAATCATATTTAAATTTCCACTGAGAAACTTTTGATGTGGCATTGTACATAGCTGGAACAATGCCCTTTGTGGAGTCCTTTGTAATTCCAATCCTTTTTTGTTGTGAGGCCTCTAATACCCAGTACGATATACACACTCATCTTTTTTTTTCCCCCCCAAAACATTATTTTTTATTATGTAGACACCAACAGAATAATTTCTTGTATAGAACACACATCCTTTGAGCTGGCTACAAAAAGGGCTTCGCTTTCAAACTCGTGGTGTTTTGGGTCATGCTTTTTTGGTATTGAAGACTCCAGGATAAAGAATGTGAATTCTGCTATGCAATTGTTTCTTTTAAAATCAGAATTCTTTCTTGATATTTCATACTTACTTTAGTTCCATCAAGAACAGTAAAATATGCCTGAAAATAAATTTAGTTGCTTTTGAAGATTTCATTTCAGAAGTTTCAAGGGCTAACAAGTTACTTTGTTTCAGAACTTAACTCTGCTTCACCACTATAGAGTGGTGTCCATTTTCCTCCATCTGTGTTCCTTGGCAGTGGGTCTGTATTCCACATTTGGGCCATGTCTGCTTGTGGCCAAGAAGATAGATGTGAGCCCTCTCACTATAGTTTGGGGCTTACTGTTGCCAGTATTTATAACTGATAGAATGTCATAGGCATAGAGTGATTCATGGGATCCAGTCTGACTGAAAGTGTGTGCATTTAGTTACCTAGTGCATTCCGGCTGATAATAGAGAACTAGATATCCAATGGGTCTTAGCCAGGATTTCCACAAAAACATCAAGGAGCAGATTTGCATGCAGTATCCAGCAAGACCACCGGGTCTAGAGTCTGTGAGGCGTGATGTCAACATATGCAGCGATTTTAGAGTCCAAGGGACATCTCCTTCCTTGGTTTCCAGCAGCCCTCAAGAAGTATTGGGTTTTTTCTTAGCAGAAGCCCTTTATTCTTGGCTTTATTTTATCCTTCCTCCTAGGAATATAAACTGTGGGATGAAAGGGTTGAACATAGGCCAGATGCCTATAGAATTATAAAAAAAGTAGAATAGCAACAATTTTACTGACTGTGGAGTTATTTTGTATTCAGTGAAAAGAGTGATATTTGTAAAGTATTTCATAAGATGTAACCTGGTAATAAGAAAAGGTGAATAACATTTTTTCTGATTTCTCTCCTCCTTAAATTGTTTCTAGGTGTATTCTAAACTTTTTCAGTTTGATAGAAATATTAGACTATTGTCGAGCTATAAAATAATGAAAGGACAAGTTATGCTGCTTCATAATGACGCCACACAAAACCTGAAAGCTCTCGCATAGTGAGCAGTTGATGCTGGATTGTCAAAGCGTAGACAAACTGTGCATAAAGCAATTCATTACTGAGTGAGATGAATTATTTTGTTTGTCTCTGACATAAGCTTTTGTATATTAAACTTTAGGGTTCCAAGGCTTACTAGTTAGCTATTACCCTTGGACTGCAAGGAGATCCAACCAGTCCATCCTAAAGGAGACCAGTCCTGGGTGTTCATTGGAAGGACTGATGCTGAGGCTGAAACTCTGATACTTTGGCCACCTCATGTGAAGAGTTGACTCATTGGAAAAGACTCTGATGCTGGGAGGGATTGGGGGCAGGAGGAGAAGGGGACGACAGAGGATGAGATGGCTGGATGGCATTACCAACTCGATGGACATGAGTTTGGGTGAACTCCGGGAGTTGGTGATGGACAGGGAGGCCTGGCGCGCTGCGATTCATGGGGTGGCAAAGAGTCGGACATGACTGAGTGACTGAACTGAACTGAACTGTAGTTGGACCATATCCCTCGGGTCTCCAATGATCTCACCTTAAGCATTTTTCTTCCTGTCAGGCATGAGTTCTGAATATCTGGCACTATTATGCATGATATTACAAGTACCATAATCTTGTATGATCACATTTGATTTTGTAAGAACCTTTGAGATAGGTTGCGTTGTTGTCTGTCTTTTAAAAATGAATAAACTTCAATTAAGAGAGGTAAACCTGAGATGACCCAAGATCTTGAAGCTTGGACATATTAAGATAAGCCAGGGACATTGACATTCACAAAGCCTTGTTTCTTTGTTTGTCCATATCTTCAGATTAATTGAACTACTTGCCTTTTCCATGTGAATAAACACACACACATGTTCTTAATCTGAAAAAAAAAAAAGTTTTAGTCTGCCTTTGCTGATTCTAATTCTAGCTGTGTTTTCCTTGTCTACTCAGTTTACTAATCTAGGGATGCCAAATTTGTAGCTTGAATTTCACAGTGTTTTTATTCCTTTTCCTTGGCAGACATAGCCAATCAATCATTGAAATCCTTCCTGAGACAGATTCAGCCTCGTTATCTTTTCAGCCCATCGCTATAGACAGGCATGGCCAGTGGATTGATGTTGGGTCCCAAGTTAAGTAGCTTCAGCATCCCTGTTTTATTCTGTCTCAGTCGTGTCCTCTAGCCAAAGCACATGCAGCACTTACCGCAATCTCCCTTCATATGTTCATCAATTATGATACCTTTATTTCCACGTGTCAGTGGTATTGGTGAAAAAGCCTATTTCATGGTACTTTCCATCAAAATTCCATATTTTAAAATTTAACATTCATAAAAGTGATTTATCTGGAGTCTTTTTCCAAAACATTTTTTTGATGGACCAGTGTTCTTAGACTATGTTATATGTTAACTGCTATTATTGAACAATTTATTCTCATCATATTTGAGAAGTTTTATCTGAACATTTTACCTTTTTTCCTTTTAAGTAAAATATTTAGTAAATTTACACATCAGCAAGAATTACTATATTTTCTTATTAAACATTTCTAAAGTTTATTTATTTTTATCCTGCTGCAACCTTGGTAGTTTAGGCAAAAATGAGCAAGTGGGAAGTTAAACTATACAACTTGTAGTTGCCTTACATATCATGCCATTTAATAGTGACTGGGGTGAAACTTACAAAGAGTTTCCTATTTTTATTTTACGGTAATCGTTGTTGTACTGTAGCTAAGTCGTGACTGACTCTTTGTGACCCATGGACTGCAGCACATTGGGCTTCCCTGTCCTTCACCATCTCCTGGACTTTGCTCAAACTCACGTCTATTGAGGGCATGATGCCTTCCAACCATCTCATCTTCTCTTGACACCTTTACATCAACAGTGGGAATCTGAAGAAATACCCTGCTTGTTTTATCATTATGGTGTAGCTGTATAGGGAATACAGCAGAATATAAAGCTGCAAACATTGAGTCCTGGCTCTGTCATTTTTTTACACAACATGACCTTTAAAAAAATCACTTAACTTCTCAAGGACTCACTTTTCTCTTCTATTAAATGGGACAATAACAACATCAGCCTCAATGGAATATTGTGAGAATTATATAAGACAGTTTAAAGGAAGCATTTCTAAGAATGCATGGTAAATATTGTCTATAATAAGTTATAATTATCTTCAAGTTCAGGCCAGTAGTTTCATTTTGTAGTCAAATTTTACTTTCATTCTGTCATTCTATTCATAAAGTAACACTAAGATGAAATATATTGTATATTACTGTATTTAAACTGACACGTTGTTTATTTTTCCTGGGTACTTGATTTAAACTGACATTGATGTTTATTTTTCCTGGATACTTGATTCTAAAACTTTTTAGTTTGTAAGAGAAATCTTTGTTCATTTTAGAATAAATGTTAACGAAAGGATGAAAATTAAAATCTCTCTTAGTCCCATGATCGAAAGAAAGCCATTATTGACTTTTTTGTCTACAATCTTTGAGTCTCAGATTGTGTATGTGTAAGTATATATGTACACTCTTAAAAATGGAATTATAGTTTTCATGATGATTTGGAACTGTTAGAAGGTAAATGAAGAAATTAAAGTGTACCAGGTTTTATTTGAGCAAACACCAATTCAGTTTGTGCAGCACCGAGTCAAAACCGGTTAGAAGCAGCGGTGCCAACAAGACTGAGAAGGATGCTTTCTGTAGAGAGGACGTGGAAGCAAAGCAGGGGAACTGCTTACCTGGCCAAAGCTTAGGCTCTTGCCTTATTTGAGACAGTCTGATTGGCTGTTTGTATTTGGTGGTTCTTAAGTTTTTGTTTCCTGAGATTCCAGTGCATTAAGTCTGTCCAGGTTTCCTCTTCGTTTTTGTAGGCTGCCATGGTATTAGAGCCACCCAGTCCAATGGTCTCTGTGTTTAATTACCTGAGCAAAACCCATAAACATATTGTGAAAATCTTTGCAAGTTTTATATATTATTTTATAGCACAATTATTAATGAGTGTATAATATTCTATAGTGTAAATATAATGGCATTTATTTAAATAATCCTATACCATTGGGCTTTTGAACTAGCAGACGACTTTTGAGAGTCATTTGGGCTACAAGGAGATCAAACCAGTCCATCCTAAAGGAGATCAGTCCTGGGTGTTCATTGGAAGGACTGATGCTGAAGTTGAAACTCCAATACATTGGCCACCTGATGCAAAGAGCCTACTCATTAGAAAAGACCCTGATACTGGGCAAGATTGAAGGCAGGGGGAAAAGATGACAACAGAGGACAAGATGGTTGGATGACATCACTGACTCAGTGGACATGAGTTTGAGCAAGCTCTGGGAGATGGTGAAGGACAGGGAAGCCTGGCGGGCTGAAACCCATGAGGTTGCAAAGAGTTAGGCATAACTGACTGACTGAACAACAATATTGTTGGACATTTGGTGTTTGAATTATTTCTCTTCTTATCTGTTTTTATGTAGTTACAAACTTCTCTCCATTGATTGCTTCTTGTGCTTATATCATTGTGCACATTTAAATGATTTCTTTAGAATGAATTCTTAAATATAGAATTATGTGATCAAAGAGTATGTCCATGTTAATGTTTTAATTAAAATGATTTTTATAAAGGATTATAATGTCATCCATCCACTCATTTCCAATCCATCTACCTAGTTCTATACCTGCTTCCTCACCAATGATTCTTTTGCTGCCCTGCCCAGTATATAAACCTATAGTCTCTACCTGCCTCTCCCACAAGAAAGGATGCATATAGGATATATGTACTGCTTTCTGTCTTCTCTCAAAGCTATATCTAATTATTATTTAAGCCTGTATGCAATTCTACTCTTTGGATGGATGGCTGGTTTTGTTTTTTCCTCTGACAAAGAATGCTGTAATAATTATCAACACGTACATACTTTATTTGCACTTTTTCAGTGTATCTGTTGAATAAAATTCTTAGAAGTGGAACTTCTGAGCAAAAAATATATGAATTTGTAATTTTTTAAAAGTATTTGTTAAAAAATTCTTAAACAGATGGGAAAGCCAGACCACCTTACCTGTCCCTAAGAAACCTGTATACAAGCTAATAAGCAACACCTAGAACTTTTCACTTTCCTGCATTGGAAGAAGGAAATGGCAACCCACTCCAGTGTTCTTCCCTGGAGAATCCCAGGGACAGGGGAGCCTGGTGGGCTGCCATCTATAGGGTCACACAGAGTCAGACACGACTGAAGCGACTTAGCAGCAGCAGCAGCAGAACCAAACTTGGAACAACAGACTGGTTCCAAATTGGGAAAGGAGAACGTCAAGGCTGTATATTGTCACCCTGCTTATTCAACTTATATGCAGAGTACATCATGGGAAACGCTGGGCTGGATGAAGCACAAGCTGGAATCAAGATTGCCAGGAGAAATATCGATAACCTCAGATATGCAGATGACACCACCCTTCTGGCAGAAAGTGAAGAACTAAAGAGCCNAAGCCTCTTGATGAAAGTGAAAGAGGAGAGTGAAAAAGTTGGCTTAAAGCTCATTCAGAAAACGAAGATCATGGCATCTGGTCCCATCACTTCATGGGAAATAGATGGAGAAACAGTGGAAACAGTGTCAGACTTTATTTTTTTGGGCTCCAAAATCACTGCAGATGGTGATTGCAGCCGTGAAATGAAAAGACACTTAGTCCTTGGAGGGAAAGTTATGACCAACCTAGACAGCATATTCAAAAGCAGAGACATTACTTTGCCGACTAAGGTCCGTCTAGTCAAGGCTATGGTTTTTCCAGTAGTCATGTATGGATGTGAGAGTTGGACTGTGAAGAAAGCTGAGTGCTGAAGAATTGAT